>JBAMAX010001487.1:0-22276 GCA_037043745.1 Chymomyza amoena | reverse complement strand
TCCAAAATCAAATTGCTTTCGACTAATTATGGCCACATTTATATAGTAAATAAAGTCTATATATAATATTTAAAAATAATCTTTGAAGTGTTTACTAAAACATTTCATTAATATATTCTACGAATTTCAAGTGCTCAATTAAAAATTACGAAACTTTAAGAAAAAAATAAGTATACGCAATGTGACCTTACTATGGGCGGTAAGAGTTGTCTTGTTTGATTGATCAAAAATATTTTCAAATCCAACAGGTTTTAGCTCTGTAGAAGCATTCCCATTTTGATGGCAACTCTGGTATTTTTATAAGCTTGAAGTCTCTGATTAACAATCAGCTATTTATTTACGAAAAAAACATAATACATAATTCAATTTAATTGACGGAAAATTTCGGAAAAAACGTTTTTATAAGTAAATAAAAATAATAATTCAAATAAATCGCTTAATATTTTTAATACGCATTAATTGTGAATTGTTTTTGTTTTGTCGTTAGAAAAAGAGAACTTGGAAAAAATAAAATAATTTTCGCACAATTTTATATATACATAAAGAGCACTTGTTTATTAAAACATCTATTAACATTTCTTTCGAATTTTTAAAATTATGAATCTTTCAGCTTACTTCAAGCATTTTCAAAAATAAAATTATTGTGATGGCAACTCTAATATTTAAACTTGAAAACTCTGCTTAATGAAAAATGGAAAAAAAAAATTTTTAAAATATATAGTGTTATAAGTAAAAAAATAGTAAGAAATATTTTTATATTTTATTAATGCGCATTTATTGTGATTTGTTGTCTTTCGAAGTAGAGTGCTAGGCAAAAATAAAAAAACTTTCACCCAATTTTGTTTAATGTTTATATATGTAAAATAAAAATAGTCTTTGAAGTGTTTACTTAAAAGATTCTTCAGCATTTTATGTTTGCAATTAAAAATTATGAATCTTTGTGGTTCGTTTTTTAAGATAAATTTTGCATTAAGATTGACTCACAAAAATAGTATACAGATGGATCAAAAACGCTTCTTGGGGTAGGAGTATGTCAGGGGCCCCAGAGCACACAAATCAATTACCTTAAGCACTGAAACCGCAATTTTCTAAGGGGAACTGTACGCAATAATGGGAAAAGTAGAGCTTTTATCCAAAAGATGACTCAAAATATTCTCAGATAATCACTCAGTCCTCAAAGCACTAAAGAGCTGCACATTTACTTCCCAAGTCCTTATAGAATGCAACAATGCACTCAACCAACTGGCCACCCACAACCAATTCTCCTTGATATGGGTGCCCTTTACGAATACTGGAAAGGCATTGACGGACTTCATCATTCCAAAAAATTACTCACCCCAAACAGAAAAAGTTTCAAGACACTCTCTGAAGCACTAACAGAATAGCCATTTCGGATTCGAACACATGCAAATTCTGTTGGGATGAGGAAGAGTCTATGGAACACCTGATCACAAACTGTAAGACCACAGAAGACACAAAATATTAGGTATACCTACTAGAAGATGAAGACCTTCAAAGGCTCTCTGTAAAAGAGCTGGTTAGTTTTCTCAACATACTGAAGGTCTAAATATAAAGAGGTGAACAATAGATCAAACTGATTTGTTACGATAATATGATTAAGATTGTCGGTAAGTCCTTGATTAGAAACCGCAGGGTCATAGGGGGAGATCCAGAACAAGATAACGTCGAACTGCTTTGAAAGAAGCCAATGAAGCAAAACGATTCTAGAGCGAAGTGAAGCAATTGGCTTAAAGCCGGATCCAAAAAAAGAAAAGAAGCTTGCCAATTTACAGTTGATGACTATCTGGCATTGCTTATTTTGAAAATAACTTCCACTTAGAACTTATTTGCCGTTAACTTCAATGCCCTATTTGAAGAATTCAGTTATAACTTTGTTTGATTCTGGTTAAAAATCTGAATGGGCATGGCTTAACCATTGACTATCTCCATTTTTTGAATAGAATATAACTAGCCCAATAAGATGGCCTGATAAATTTTCAAGCCATAAAGTCAATTTTCATCGATGCAATGGAGGCACTTCATATTACAATGGTCTTCCTTAATGATTTTTTTGAAAATATGTAAGCTTATTGTATGCTTTCTTATAATGATTAGTTGCATATATTCTAAAAAATAATAAATAGTTCGACTTTCAGAGCAGCTTTGTTATAAATGAAATCCATTTTAGTATTCAGTTATTGTTGCATTCCCTTCGTTATCCAGGGATC
Source organism: Chymomyza amoena (assembly GCA_037043745.1). Taxonomy (NCBI): domain Eukaryota; kingdom Metazoa; phylum Arthropoda; class Insecta; order Diptera; family Drosophilidae; genus Chymomyza; species Chymomyza amoena. The sequence goes on along the minus strand of JBAMAX010001487.1, from coordinate 20,048 downwards.
TTAACGGATATACGTACATATCAGTCAAAGTATTTTGTCTTAACTTTAGATGGCTGTAGCTTCTAGATGGATAATAAATTCACTGCAACTCCGAAAAAGACTCCAAACTTCCATAAACAATATAAGAAAATAAGCAGATTTTACGAGCACTGCTTGACTGACAAAGTTTATTGTCTTCATTTTAAATGGTCATAACCTCTAAAAGAGTCGATTTAAAGGAAAAATACGTGATATTCACGATCTCTGGACATTGGTCAAAGTTTATTGTCTTAACTTTAAGTTTCCATAACCTATATAGGAAAAAAAACAAAATTCATGATCTCTGCATATCGCGTAACCAAAGCTTATTGCCAAACTTTTAATGGACATAACCTCTAAATGAGTCGTAAAAATACGTAAAATTCACAAACTTTGGACACCGGACAAAGTTTATTGTCCCTATTTTAAATGGCCATAACTTCTCAACAAGACGAGTTGGCACGGAATAATCGATATCACGATCACTGCAACTCGGACCTAATTTAATATCTCAGCTTTATTTAAAGAACCTTAACTTCTAAATTAGAACAATAAACAATCCCTATTCCTGCATCCCTGGTTCTTAAATTAAAATGCCGGTTCTTTGCTGCAATAGTCTTAACATCTAAATGAGTCGATTTATAGTGAAAAAACATAAAATTCACGATCTCTCGACATCCCACAAGGTATATAATCTTAACTTTTAATGGCGATAACTCTTAAACTAGACGATGTAGAGCTAAAATTATCTAAATCATGATAACTGCAACTAGGAGCAAATTTATTATCTCAATTTTATTTAAACAACCAAAACTTCTAATTTAAAGCAGTAAACAATCCAAATTCCTGCATCCCTGGTTCTTATTAAAATTCTTGTTCTTTGCTGCAATTCTCGAAATTTTGCAATTGTCTGTTGTTGTTGTTGCTGTTTTTGTTTTTGTAATTGCAATAAAACAAACAACTTTGGTAGGAAAAATTCCTGCAAATATTTTGCAGCACGTCAGTCCAAATGTTTTTCGTCTTTATAGCCCAATCCAAATGTTTGTGATTGTTGTAAATGTTGTTGTTGTTGTTACTGTTGTTGTTGATGCAATTGTTGCCTGTTGTTTTAGCCATTTCAGCCATTTTAGCCGCCTCTTGCCATTGACTTGCCTGTTTTATGTTCGTCTGTGCATATTTCGTGAAATTTTACGATTTCCCTCCCTGAAATTAAATTTGCATTGGAATTGTTGTTGCTGTTGTTGTTTTTTGGCGGCTGTTTTTGGAACAATTCACGGGCTTTTTGCCTTTTTTATTGTGTTGTGAAATGAAAATGAAATGAAAATCTAAGGGACTCATTTGAACACACATACACGCACACTCGAACACACACACACACACTCGGTACATGTGTCTGTGTGGGTTTTATTTGGCTAATTACATTGTATGTGAGTGGATCGTTTATTTTGATTTTCCTTCACGCTTTTCCTCTAATGAGCCACGTAGCACCTTTTTGCTGTTGTTGTTGTTGCTTTGGTTTTCATTTTCTTGTTGTTGCTTTTGTAATTTTTATACGCTTGAGCCGGTCAAAGTTTGGAGTTTTACCGCAAAGCAACGTGACGTGACTGTGACTTTTTCTCGTGAGGTTCTCAGCCTAAAAGAAGAGCGCTACAAAGTTCAAATCTGCGGCCGGATTTGGTTACTCGAAGTTGTTTGGGAGGGGGATGGGAAGGGGAGGTGCTTGAACCTGTGTAACCTGTGTGTGCTGGGCGTGAAAAATTACCAGCCATACATTTTTAATGCATATTCAAAGGGTTTGCATTTAATTTTATTTATTTGTTTTATTTTAAATGAGATTTTCTGCACTTCAATTATTTTATTAAGTGTTGTATATAAAGAACTGGTTCATGGAATGAATTTTTTCTTTGTTTACTGGATGAGAAAAATTTCATAAGCTTTTATGCTGTGTAGTCGTAGGGTCAAGTTTGTTCTAGATCAGAGCAAAGTATAGAAGATTTAAAGTAGCTTTCTCAAAAAATATACCCAATCATAGGAGTATGTTTACAGATTCTTTATTCCGTACATCCTTCTTTACCTGGATCCCGAAGTCGATTAAACCTAGAGCTAGAATTTTTGACTACTGACTTTTTTTCACTCAATGAGAATTTCTAGCTTCAATCTTGTACAACTACCTAATTGATTATAATTAATTTAATATTGTACCTTAGGTTATTAAAATAAAAGTTTTAATATGAGCAGCTTTAACAAATAACATTACGAAATAACATTCACTTGCGATTAAATCTGAAATTTTCATATAAGCTCTTTTCTGCATGGAATTAAAAATGGATTATTTTAATGCATTAACAAATTGCATAAACTTTTGCATGAGCATGTGCAAATTTTAAACTAAAATGAATAATTTTTGCATAATTTTAACAATAAAAATAGCATGAAATATAATTTTGAAGCTAAACAAAAATTATTAATGAATATTGTTTAGCAGGATATTCATATATGCATTTAAATTAGTATGAATGGTATTAATTTTTAGCCATTAATGTAATCAGATATAACGCTTCGAGCTTTTGTTATATATATTGATTATGTATAAACCTAAACGAAACTTCAATCATTATTTGCATAAATAATTATATTGCATGTGCTGCTTTATCAAAAAATAAAATGCAGATTTTATTGGATTATAATTATATTTTATATATATTAAAAATAATCTTTCAAAGACAGCAGCTCTTAAGCCCTTTTCAGTCTTTTAATGCAACTAATTAAATTGCTTAGAGACTTAAGTATACCAAATAAAGCCAAAAAATATAAAATAATTTATGGAAGCGAGCACAAATAATTTTTAAATATCTTGGGCTTTATTTCAACGTTTTAGGCAAATTTGTAACTTATCGGCTGATTGAACTTAAGTTCTTAGCATTGACAGCCAATAAACATGTTGCTTAAGGGTCCACCATTTTGAAATGCTGTTAATCTAGCCTCAGATTCTTGATGAGCTACCACGATAACCAATTTTTACATACCCAATTTGTGGTATAATCACAAAAATGATTATTCTGTTTTGGCGGCCATTTTGGATTTGCCATTTTAAAAAACTAAAAAAAAAGTTATGCTCAGTTACCTCAAAATTATCTGAATATATATTAAGCATATATATAACAGGGCTATCATAAATGTTTTCTGATAATAATAATAAGGTTAAAATAGTAATTAAATTATGTAATTACATCGTTTTGGCTGCCATTACATCTCTGCCATTTTGAAATAACAAAAATTACCATGCAGAATAAAAAAAGAGACGAGAAGATTAAAAACGTTAATTTATCTTAAAAATTTTAGTCAAATGGGTGGAAAAGGTTGCCAGGGGAGGGGGTGGCTGATTTGCGGAGCTGGCATATTAAGTTTGCAAATTTATATCGATATATTTTTTCGTTCCCCTTAAAAGAATTTAGATTTACAATAACTAGCTAAACTTTTTAAAATAATATGCTGCAAAATCGGATGAAATCTTTAAAATTGATAGTTTAAAATGTGTCTTTTTTAGATTTCCTTCCCTATAGACCACACATAAATCAAGCACATTCTCCTTCTCGCTTAAATCGACAAAACCTTCCTGTAGATGAAACTTTTAAAGTTATTTTGTCTTTGATAGGATATTGGTCCAAGGTTAAAGCTTTTTGCCAAACTTAATTATCTTTGCCTAAATAATGTTTTAAAAACTGTTTGGACTGCGTAGGTAAAGCGTATTTTTAAGAAATTGAAGAATTAGGAAATTCTGGTCGAAATTAACTTAAAATTTTTAGATTTTCTTCTGGCATAAGGACAGACAATAATGTCGGTTGTAAATCCTTAATTGGAATTATATGAATTAAAAAATAAAGAATTGAGTAAATGCAACAATGGCTTGGAAAAAGCAATTGATGAACCATCATATCCAGAAGGTCCTAAAAGTGTAAGGTTATTAAAATTGAATTTCTGAAAATATGAAATCGAGATGGTATTTATCAATAAATTGAAAGAATTGTTTATAATCCTAAGAATTTTCTATACTGTCCTAAGCTTCGTTATGCGATCCTGAAAAATAAAAGGCACTAAATGATTTTTGAAAGTGTTTCCGAAAACTACTTCCGTTTGCTCTCTGAAGTTTATGCTGGACCATATTAAAATTAAATTAGTCTTTTAAACGTAAATATTAAAAAAAATTTTTGACTTTTCAAATATAATGAATTAAAATAATTCCAGGCATATTTTTCAAACAATTATACAACTTTTTTATAAAACCTAGATTTTCCCGGAATTTTGTTCGTTTGTAAACGTTTGTTTAATTTTCAAGTAATTTTGCCAAAAATTATTCAAAATATATTAAAATTTATGCCTTAGACTAAACACATTAAAATTTTAAAATAAAGTAACCAAGAAAATTTTCAAAAATTTTAATCAATTAATTGAAAAAACGAGTTTTTAAAAATTATACCTTGAATTACAAAAAAATTGTATTTAGGACTAAACTTTATTTTTAAATTCGCCTACAAGGTGTTTTTTTTTAGTTTTGCGGTCTGAAGGACCGAATTACAGTATAACTACTTTAGAATGAACATTCATATTACGAGTTAAAAATACATTTCAGAAATTAATTGAAAAATTTAAGATCTGAAAAATTTTCTCGAATTACTATTAAGTCTTAATTAAAAGATTAACCTTTATTTTTAAATTGCCCTGCAAATGCAATTTTTAGGGTCCTGCAGTCAGTAGCAGCAAAGTACAGTAAACCCACTTTCGAAATTGCTACTGCACAGAGAATTTTTTCATATTAAGAGTTTTTTGAAGTGCACTCCATTTTTGATCTTCTTATTATGAATTTATAATGATTTATTATAAATAAAAAATTTGGATCGATCATATTTGAGTTTCGTACAAGCTTTGTATACCTTTAACAGAATCAAATTTGACTACTCTTAGCCAATAATTCTTTCCTAAAATCCATAACGTACCTTCCTTGTTGCTAATTTTTATCTGAAGTATCCTTCGGCTGACTTTTCGGCTCTCGGTTCGTGCGGCTGCCAAAACATAATCTTTTTATAGAAATAAAAGCATTTAAGAAACACTTTCACAAAGCTCAAAGCTAATTATATTTCAAAACTATCCGTTCAATTAGTGTGTTTTTCGGGACCTTTGGCATTTGGTTTGAAACAAGATCTTCAAAGACGTGACATAAATTTTACGTTTGATTGCCATATGCAGGTACTTTGGTTTCGGCAAATAACGTTGTTAATGTCGCCTTTTGCTAATTTCCTAATGTATTTATGCAGTTGGAAAAGCGATTAGCACATGTACCGTTAATACATGTTTTTTTTTTTTTTTTTTTGTTAGCAAGGGTGCCAAATGAGCCATGCTAACTTGTGCGTAACAAGCCGTGAAAGCAGCCCAACAAAAACACATACACGCATACTTAATCAAATGTGGCATGTATGTGTGTCACTATGTACACATATACATATGCACACACATACATGTGTGCGTATTTATTAATGAAATTTGGTTAGGTGGCAAACACGTGAATATTAGTGTGGCCAGACTTGCTTATATACTCGCTGCTCTGTGATTTTTGCTCAGCATGCAAGCATATAAATAAAATAAAAATGGCTGACCAGTCAGCCAGCTTTGTTTGGCTTAAATTGCCTGCGTCATGATTAGACCACATAATAACTGAGAGCAACTAATCACAGCGAGCCGAAAGAAGTCAATATATTTATTAGTGTATCCTGCAGCGATGACGCTGTATGTGACGCCTTGGAACTACCAACAAAAAAAATATTATAGCAGCCATTGACAGCTGTCAGCCAACTGGCGCCTTTGACATTCCAAAGAAAAAAATAAATTTGAAACAATATTTTTGTTTGACAAATATTCAATGTCATTTCGTTTTAGCCACTTTGTCGCTTGTTTGGTTTTCATTCATTTGTGGCGAAAACGAAATTATAAATTGAATGCAATTTTCAAGGCGCTGCGTACCGGGCTCAAAAATTACGCATACGCCGAGTGGGTTTTGCAACTATTTGTTTAGCCCACATAAAGCCAATTTGCGCCTAGTATTTAGATGCACTATGGTTTTAGAGAGTATATAGAGTGCATGAGTGGGTTTGTAACAGGCAGTTGAGCAGTTTGAAAAGTGAATAATGTGGAAACGTCGAGATCTCTAAGGTTACAAAATATACAAAAAAAAAGGGATTTTTTAATGCAATTTAAGTTATATGGCTATAATGATATTTTTTAAAGATATATATCTTCATGTGAGCCTTATCAAACAAAGCTATTTCGACCTTTTGTACCTACAGCCGCAGCACAATAAGCATTCTATTTGGAACCCCTTTCATGCTTCCGAAGTTATGGAGCTTTTTGTCACAGATACATTTAAAATTCTTATATTTTTAGTATTTAGTATTAAAATACATTTAACATAAAATTTAAAAAAAAATGTATAATATTTTGCGAGATAATTTAGGGAAGGTTGGGGCAAAATGCACCAATTTTGATATTAGTGCATTTTTAATATATAAATGAAAAATGCTTAAACAAATTTTTTTTGGCTATTTCCGATTGTGCACCATAATTGTAAAAATTTTTAGAGGTATTTAAATGCGAAATAAAACTGAATAAATGAAAATCTTTTATAAATCGGAATATATTTTATTTTTTTTAATTACATAAAGTCAAACTCTTTGAAAAAGCTGTCTAAAACTTTTACTTAAAAAAGCGGAAATCGTAAATATTTTATTTTATTTTTAAATGATTATTATAATTTTTTTAATCAGAATTTTTTTTTATATTAAAAAAATTTAAATAAAATATTATTTAAACAAAAATTTGTATTTGCAAATTGAAAAATGTGTATATTTTTTTTTTTTTAAATATCAAAATAACTTTTTATAATAAAAATTGATAATTAAATATTATTTCTATTTTCAAAGTTATCATGCTATTTGGATGAAACAAATCCGAAAAATTAAATATAATTTTTAGAATAAAAATCTTAATATGAAAAACAAGAGTAATGATATTTTAATGGACAAAATCAAAATAATAAGACAAGCTGTCTAAAACTTATAATTGAAAAAAAGCTGGGATCGTGAATATTACTGAATTTTTAGAAGAAAAATTATCAAATAATTATTATTTGCTCATCCAAATTACAGCATATTCTTTTTTCAAATTCAAAAATAATAAAATATTAAATCAAATGACAATTTTTAGTTAGAAATTTCGAAATAAATCTTATTTTTCAATTTTTATAATTTTTTTTTTCTAAATTTAACATTTTTTAATAAAAATTTATATTTAAATACTATTTCAAGATTTGAGACTTTTTGTTATGAAATTTTGATGAAAAAAATCATATTTATATGACAATCTTTACTTAAAAAGTTTCGAATAAAAACTAAATTAAATTCTATTATAGCTCAAAAAAAATGGCGTACGTAAAGTCGGGCGCGGACGACTTTAGGATATCCTGTACCACTAGCTTGTAATAAAGTCCGATTTCTTCACAAAAAATCAAAAACAGAAGAATTTTTAAGCAAAAATTTTTTTTTGACCGACCGTTCCTATGGGAGCTATATGATATAGTCAACTGATTTTAATAAAATTTGACACAGTGCTTAAATACCTTAAAAAAGATATGAATGCCAAATTTATTTCAAATATCTTTACAAACAAAGAAAACACATCGAATTTTGTATAAAAAACGTGTTTTTGGACCGATTGGACCAATCGAGCTATATGATCTAGTCAAACGATTTGGATTAAATTAAGTACAGTGCTTATGAACTATAAAATACTCACGAATGTCAAATTTGGTCACAATATCTTAACAAACAAACGAAACACAACAAATTTTGTTAAAAAATCGATTTTTTGGAAGATCGGACCTATGGGAGCTATATGATATAGTCAACCGATTTTGTTCAAATTTGGCACGTTGCTTAAGTGGTCTAAAAAATTTCAAAACGCCAAATCTGGTTAGGATATCTTTATTAAAAAACGAAATATAGCGAATTTTTCTTTGAAAAAGTTATTTTGGCCGATCGGTCCTATGGGAGCTATATGATATAGTCAACCGATTTCGATCAAATTTGGTACAGTGATTGGGAACTATAAAAAGCTTTCGAATACCAAATTTGGTTACGATATCTTCATAAACAAACGAATTATTCATCTAAAACGCTTTTTTTTGTTGAGGTCGTCTCAAACACCCCCATGGGAGCTATATAATTTATCCCCGATATCAAAAAAATAAAATAAACTTGCCTCCTATGGAATAATATGGGATCTTATGTGAAAGTTTGGTAACTCTAGCTCTTACCATCTCTGAGATCTAGGCGTTCACACGGACGGACGGACGGACGGACGGACAGAGGGACAGATGGACAGACGGACAGACGGACATGAGTATATCGACTTCTCTATTCACCTTGATCATATATTAGGTAACTTTGGGATGTCTCCGACGTCTCCTTCTATATGTTACATACATTTTCGGCTTGCACAAACTTAATATACCCTTGGTACCATACGGTACAGGGTATAAAAACTATACAAAATTATTTAAGAGCCAATTTTTATTTTAAGAAGATAAATAAAAAAAAAATACATAAAAATAAAAATTTACATTTAAATATTATTTTGTAATTTTTAGTTTTTAATTTACATTTTTTTCTTTATTTTATTACAAAAACTACAAAATATTTTTTTTTCTTTTTTTTCATCCAAACTACAGAAATTTTTTTTATTTAAATTAAAAAATAAAAATTATAAAACACAATTTAAGTGCCAATATTTTTTACAATATAATATAATAATACAAATTTATATTTATCTTAAATTTTTTTTAATTTTTATAATAAACATTGTCACTTAAATATTATTTCATAATTTTTTTTTTCAAATCTAAAAAATTTGTATGAAAAAAATAAGAAAATAATAATCAACATTAAAAATTTAGTTATTTAAAGTCCATTAAATTCAAACGATTTTGAATGTTGTAAATTATTGATTATTTTTTTAAAAAAAAAAGTTCCAAAATTAAAATCCCTCCTTTTATAAAGTAAAAGTTACGTTTTTTTTAGTTTCTTAATTTACAAAAAATTTAAGATAACTAAAATCCATTAAAGTCGAACTATTTTGAATGTAATTAAGTTATAAGTTCCTACTTTTTTTTTGAAAATATATGGATTTTAAATTTTAATAGAGTTACGATCCCTGCTAGAACTTTGAAAAAAAAATAGAATAAAAACAAAAAAACATTTTATGGATTTTTAATAAAAGTCGAACGATTTTGAATGTTATTAAGTTCTAAGTTCCTAATCGTTTTTGTTTTTTTTTAAAGTTATATAGAGTATTGAGGAGTATATCAAAGTCGACCATGCCCAACTTTAGTGTACGCCAACTTTTTTTCTGGCACATTTTGGTCAGTTTTGAGTTGAATCTTTCGTTTTCATTTTCGTTTATGCCTTTTATTATTTATTTATTTATTTTCTTTAGCCTGCTAGCTGTTCAAACATTATGTACAACAACAACAAAAACACAAACACATATGTACAAAACGGCCATAACTGAATACAAAACCAAATATATGTTTATATAATTGAAAAGCAAACGTTTTATATGAAAACATAAAGCAAAGCATGCCGACATTTATATATTATGGTTTCGATCTATATGTAAACATATATACTATATATATGCTACATATGCATATATATATGTTTGGTATATACTATATAGTAGAGTGTCGGCCAGTGCTGTATATAAATAAAGCTGCCAAATTGTGCGCGCTGGCATACGGGGCGTATGATAAACGTGCCATATATTTTGGCAGCCTTTTATATTATTTTATTTTACTCTATGATTTTTGCTGTCGAAAAACAAGCTAAAGAATTTTTTGCGATATGTGCAAACATTAGACTCGATAGTCAGTCGAGTATGTTACCCTAGAGCTGTTGCCCGATCAACATATAAATCAATTTTATGAGTGGCATCTGAATCCGTAGTAATTTACACACTGCTTGCCATTTATTTACTTACATTTATATGTTATATATTGGTTTATATATATATTTTTTTATATACTTACTCAACATCAAACGTTATTGACCTGCCACAACCACAGCGGAAATTTGCCTAAAAGCGCATAACACTTTTTTTCCCCCTTTGTGCCCGCCAATCTCTGCCAGAAACTCCCACGCACACACAGACAGACTCCACTCCGTGTGTGTAAGTATAATTTCATTGGCTGCCATAAACTTCCGCCGTCTGCAATACGGCGGATATCTATTGAAATTTATTTCAATTACATTTGTACGCGCCATCCGAGTAGAGCGCAGAGACCAAAAAAGCGAGAAATCGAAAAAAAAAGTAGAGCCCCAAAAATAAATTCAATTTACAAAATGTTTTGCGTAGTTTTGCGCCAGGCACCCGGCAGCCGGTTAAACGCCCCTAACTCCCTCTCTTTCCCTATCACTATCTCTTTGACTACTGCTTACTACTGGCATACCCCCTTAACCCTTGTGGGGGGTCCACCAACTGCTGGCTGGCCACACGCGGCGATGGCATCAGCTGCGTTTAAATTTGGACGCATGCTGCTTATGGCAAGAAAAAAAAGCAACAACTTTATAGAGAAGCAAAGCGGCTTTTCACGAAGTCTAAATACTCTTACTCGAATACAGTTTAAAGCTAGCTTGGCACTTAAAAAGTCCCTAAAATATCAATCGAGTATGAAACAGAATGATAATACAGAAAATTTCTGATCGCCATTCCTTGGAAACTTGAACGGTTCAAGCAGCTCACAAACTTCCGACTCTCAGTCAAGTTTCCTCTGAGTAACACCCAGAGCAATCGTTCTGGGGCTAGCTAATTGCCAGAAGGTGAATCATGGCTCATGGAATCATGATCATCGCGATCATGTGGCGACCCACAACGTGACGTCTATACTCAGAATAAGTGGCTGCAAAATGCGTCTGCTCTCCAGGTTAGGGGCAGCCTATTTAAATGTGACCTGTTACTGCGAGCAGAGCTGTCAGGACTGACTTTGGGCTTATAACTTACTGTCAGAACCCTGCTCCCTCACATATTTCGTTATAAACATGAGAGTAATCCCGAGGAATATTCATTCTCCTAGTGGTACCCGTGTCCCTGCGGCTAATCCACTTGCTTCGGCAACATGCACGGCGGATTTGGAGGAGCAAACCCCATGTTTCCTACATGACTTAAGAATAAAACAAAATAATGACCAAAAGATGGCGCTAATAAGCATAGCGGCTGTTTCATGACGACACATCGCCTAAGGCCTGCTTAGGTTGCACTGCTAGAGTAGAGCTCTGATGAATCTAAGGCCAAATTACTTTTTCTTCTGCTTCCTTGAATCCTAATGGAGCATAGGGTCTCAACGCCTAACTTGGTCAATTTATAAACTACATATTATGACCAACAGGATAGTGCCAACTAACTTCTACAGTTCTTAACATTATTAAATAATACAGAAAGAAGAAGGTTCTTTAGCGACCTCTCTAATAACATTCTTTGACATCCCAATACCACAAAGTTTCCTGACTAGGGTTTCGAAATAATAAAATTTGAATTTTTCTTTTTTGTTTCTTCTTTGACTAGCCTTATCTCCTAAACGAGAAAAAATATTGACGCAAATATGTTTTTTCATGATAAATAAAATATTGAATTGAAAAGAAATATAATTAGTAAAATTTTAAAAAGCTTTTACATAATTTTAATAAATTAGGTTTTCGAATATTGGGATTACTGACCCGTGCCTATTTCGTTTAGTGCAGTACAGTAAACTTTCTGAACTTCCATGAATTTTTCCAATAAAAAATAAATTTTATGAAAATAAAACTCAAAAAACGCACAAAAACTTTTGTTTATATTGAAAAAAATTAATTATTCTATTTTCTTATGGACAGTGCCTATGTCGATTAGTGCCGTACGAATCTGGGTAGCACAACTGCTCCCTGACTTACGTCATTTAAGTCTAGAGTTTGTCGCTTTCTAACTGAAGAATGAGAAAGACTTCCACTTCTTGAGTGACCTCTCTTTGAAAAGCGATCTGGGATAGTAGCATTTAGGATAAAAAAAGTTTAGCCAGGTCTTCGTAAGATTTTTCTCTTTCGGTCCATTTGAGACTATCGATGGATCCTCGTTTTCCCTGAGGATTTTGACGTTTAATGCTTCTTTTAATAGAACTTTTAATAAAACAGGTCTACAAATACCGGTTTGTTTTCCAGTTGTTGGGAAAATGAAGTTTTTTCGTAATTTTTAGGTTATGTACAGGGTGCAAAAGTTTTTGTGGTCTGTGTCCCTAGTTAGATCATTTAGTACCACTCTTACCCTTTAACTTAGAATAGCCATAACTTTGCTAAAAACATCGTAATTGATCGCTTGAATTCTTAAAATAAAGGGTAAGAGTAGTACTAAATGCTGTAACTGGAGAGACAAACTAGAAAAAATATTTGCAACCAGTACATAACCTCAAAAATAGGAAAATAAAAAGTCGTTTTCGGGTACATAATCTCTAATATCTCAAAATCCTTACGTGTTTGGCCAATTCCGACCCGGATTCCGATACTACGAAGCAAATTACTTCGGAAACGACCCTCAACTTTCCAACAACTAAAGCATGTTGGCCTTTGTAATTATAAATAAATGATTTTAGAGAATTATTTCTTAGGACTTCTGTTTAGCACTCGTTTTTGACAGCGTTTTTTTACAATTCATGTGAAAAATTCGATTCTCAATTTTTAATCGATGGCAAAGTCGCCTTTGAAACTTATTTGTTGTGGAACTACTTTACAAGTCGATTGCCGAAGGTTTCGATAAGTTAAAAAAAAGAATCTAATATTGTCGAGAAAGATTGCGAAAGTGTTGCCCATTTATTACAGTTTGAAATCAAATCGAAAAATAAAATAATAAATAAATTTTTTTTCTTCTAGTTATATTTCAATAAAAGATCTAGTTATTTATTTTAGTCTGATATGCTCATTGTCCAAGTCGCCTTTTTGACTCCATCCCGAAACCTTCATCTTAGATGATTATTGCTTTAGTCGTTTTTTTTTGGTTCTATCCATTTACCTTCGTCTGCATCCATGTTTGTTTTCACCGTCTTTTTACAATCAATTGTAATGGAAATCAGGGCTCAACTGTCAAAGCCGATCGCCAAAGGTACCGATAAATATTAATAACAACCGATACCCAAAAATAATTTTGAAAGTACTGCAAATTTAATTCGTATCGATTTGAAAAACATATTGTAAATATGTACAATATGATCTATAAAACATTTAAAAATACGTTTTACCGAAGGTTTTCTGGGTAAGAATTAAGTGCCTTCTCTTACAAAAATAACTCCAAGTCTTTTTAATGTTGAATTCAACAAAATGTTATCTATTATTATAATAAAAATTGCATACGATTTATCTTGTTTAGGGGTAAAGATCTTCGATTAAAAGAATCAACACTTAAAGAATTTAAGATCTCAGAAAACAATTTTAGAAAAGGTTCTTTCAAACTACTGTATTATAACTGAAAATCCCTTACTATAAGAAATTTGATCAAAGTACCAAGTAAATTATGAAAAACAACTTCCATTGAATCTACATTATTTTGCATATATAAATTTTAGTTTTAAAAATGCATTTAGATTTTCTCAATTTTGTTGGGAAATAAACTTAGAAAATGCAATTAACAAATAAACCAGCAGATGGTGCAGTCTATATTTAAAATCCTTCTTATGTTTTAGGACATTGTTTTTGTTTATAAGTGGATGACTGTCTTTGGTTTGGTTTATCCTAATCACCTTCTTCTTCGCTAAGGAACATCAAGTATTTTGTTAAAACCCTTATCCCCTTGATATGGAATTAAAGAAATCAATCATATTAAGATGCTACTCACTGCGATATATACCCTATAGACTACTCTAAATCATCCCACTTTTTGCTACATAATGCACTGCATGTACTCCTTACAAAGTATACTTTAAGTGAATAAGTTAGTGTAGGCGTCTGTACCCCCTTCCCAGAACCCACGGCTTCAACATCCACAATCTACGAGGGATTGCCAGACTGTTTCGTATGCGACGCAGTCGTCGACAGTTGGCAAATCAATGAGGAAATTTGCAAATTGATTTAACTGAACGCATTGTGTGTATGTATGTGTGTGAGTGTGTGTGTGTATCTATGTGAGCGTTTGTATCTATGTGAATATTGGCCAAATGTAAGACAATGTATTTGATTGTCACAGCTGTCACAGAAGGTTTTCATACTTTTGACTGACTTGGCGCTCAATTAGCCTAAAAAACTGACGCACTAACAAAATACACTGCCAAGAAAAGCTTTCAATTTAGTTAACAGCAATCATAATTTAGACCAAGTCAGAAGAAAGAAGTGTAGTGAGTTGAACCAGTTCCACTCGAATACATTTGCATAACCCAATTAATTATGCCATTTGCAAGCTAAATGAAAACAAACTCAATTTCTCTGCTGCTCTGCTTATTTATACAAAAGTTTTCCGCGCACAATTTTTGCAATTTTCTATTTTCCATTCGGTCAAATAAATAATGTGAATTAATTTTCATTTTGTTGATGGCTGTCGTTGGATGAGGCCAAGGCCGGGCAAAGCCCGACGGGGGGGATATAGCGGAGAAGCGGCCAATTGGCAGTTGATATGGCTCATAATTCAAAATCTGGCAGTTGACGTTGTAGCTCTGATGAAATGCTGCCAAGGGCTTAACGGATCTAACGCACAAAGTGGGCGTTGAGGTTTTGTTTTTATTATATCATGAATTTTTAGAGACGAAGGGTATATTGAGTTGGTCACAATGTTTGTAACAGAGGGAAGGAAGGAAGTGTGTTTGATGGTGTAAGATATATGTTAAATTTTTAATATGAAAAGTCATGTTAATATGGACATGTTTCTGATTATTATTATTGGGTGTACTGCGACCCAAGTGGATCTATATACCCTCTTCAAGGCTCAGAGCTCTCCCAAAAGTCCTAAGGCTTGCATGTATGGCAGTATGTACTTTGCTTGGACTTATGGTAGCAACGATCTCCGGTGGGGAACGTACATGCCCAGGAGAAGTTTCTTCCTCAATGCTACAGAAGCGACACAGTCCACAATCTTCTAGGCCAGTTTTGTTTAAGCGGCTGCGGAGCCTACAATGTGCCATCAGAAGGCCCGTCAGGATTCTCACGGTGTTCTCTCCGTGAGTTACCATGACTCTTTCGGTTGTAGTTGGAGAGTCAGGTTTTTGACTGTTTAAGCCTTGGTATCTGTGCCCAGTGAAGCAGTCTTTTGTTACTCTCCTCTATTCTCAGTAGATTCCGTACCATGTGGTTACCAATCGCACAGTGTGGTACAGGACAGATTAGCGGTGTTGCTGCACCAGTCCTTGTAAGTTTATCTGCCAGTTCATTTTCAGGAACGTTGTTATGTCCTAGAACCCATCGTGAGCTTATTCCTGAATCCTAAATTATCCAGTGACGTTCTCACTTCTTTGACCAGCCTTGATGTGATCTTAGCTTTGCTTAATGCCTTTATTGCTGCTTGGCTATCAGACAGCATAGAAATATCCTTTTCATGGTAGTTCTTTTGTAGATTGAGTTCTACACATCTTCCAATAACGTCTAGAAATCTCAGAGACCATAGGATAATACACTTAGTGTCCTCTGGTTCTGTATACACGGCGTATGAGTATTATATACCCATATATTGCTTTTGGTTTGTCCAGCCCTTCTTTAATTAAGATTTCACAATTAGTAATTTTTCAGGGATTAGTGTTCAGGAGTTCGTTTGATGCCCAACCCCGCTTTAGAGTATTAAATACTTATTCACAATTAGTCATCTTTCTTGGATTAATGTTCATTTTCGGAACTAAAGTGAGTCAATTGAAATTATCAATCAGTTCATTTGCTGAACCACGGAACATAGTTTGCCCACCCCGCCTTAGAGTATTAAATACTTATTCACACTTAGTCATCTTTCTTGGATTAATGTTCATAGTCCGAACTAAAGTGAATCAGTTGAAATTATCAATCAGTTCATTTGCTGAACCACGGAAAATAGTTTGCCCAACCCCGCTTTAGAGTATCAAATACTTATCTACAATTTGTCATCTTTCTTGGATTAATGTTCATTGTCGGAACTAAAGACAATCAGATGAAATTATCAATCAGTTCATTTGCTGAACCACGGTTCACAGTTTGCCCAATCCCGCTTTAGTGTATGAATTACTTATCTACAATTAGTCATCTTTCTTGGATTAATGTGCATTGTGGGAACTAAAGTGAATCAGTTGAAATTATCAATCAGTTCATTTGCTGAACCACGGTTCACAGTTTGCCCAATCCCGCTTTAGTGTATGAATTACTTATCTACAATTAGTCATCTTTCTTGGATTAATGTGCATTGTCGGAACTAAAGTGAGTCAATTGAAATTATCAATCAGTTCATTTGCTGAACCACGGAACATAGTTTGCCCACCCCGCCTTAGAGTATTAAATACTTATTCACACTTAGTCATCTTTCTTGGATTAATGTTCATAGTCGGAACTAAAGTGAATCAGTTGAAATTATCAATCAGTTCATTTGCTGAACCACTGTTCATACTTTGCCCAACCCCGCCTTAGATTTTTAAATACTTATCTACAATTAGTCATCTTTCTTGGATTAATGTTCATTGTCGGAACTAAAGTGAATCAGATGAAATTATCAATCAGTTCATTTGCTGAACCACGGAAAATAGTTTGCCCAACCCCGCTTTAGAGTATCAAATACTTATCTACAATTTGTCATCTTTCTTGGATTAATGTTCATTGTCGGAACTAAAGACAATCAGATGAAATTATCAATCAGTTCATTTGCTGAACCACTGTTCACAGTTTGCCCAATCCCGCTTTAGTGTATGAATTACTTATCTACAATTAGTCATCTTTCTTGGATTAATGTGCATTGTGGGAACTAAAGTGAATCAGTTGAAATTATCAATCAGTTCATTTGCTGAACCACGGTTCATAGTTTGTCTTACTGTATTAAAGTCTTATCCACTACCTAGTCTATTAGGTATATCAAATTCGGCCACTTCTGGCTTTATATACTATATACCCATATTTCATTTTTGTTCTTGTTATATCCTACAACCACAACAACACCAAGAACAACAACAACAACAACACAATGACAACTGCGTCACTTGTTTTGCCAGTTGTTTCCACAAATTTTAAATATTTACTGTGACAATTTTCACAACAATTTTCCAAACAACCCCTTCACGCCTTAAAGCCAGCTAGTTCCTGCTTTTTGTTGCTGAGAATTTTAATTTATTTCCTCATTCATTTTAATTTTTCAATAATTATATGCAATTTAAACTGTTGTTGTTGTTGTTGTAATTCATATTATAATACAAAGTTGAAACTGTTGTATCGCTGTAATTGCCACACTTTGTTCGCCATTTTGTAATATTTTCTTCATGATGAGCAAAAATTTAATTAATGGGCACATAATGAAAATTAAACGTTGCTTAAATTAAGTATACGCCAAGTGTTGCCTAGTTCCATTTCCTCTATAATTCTTATAAATTTATTTTATGTCTTATATTTTTGTGCTCATCAATTTTTGTTGTTTGTGCCACAAGTAAGTTGCATTTGCTGCCAAAAAAAAAATCTATTGGTATGGCTGTCATTTCCTATGCCACGCAAATATGCCAAGCAGTTTGTCGAGAATATAAACAAGTATTTAAGATATTTTCAAAACTACCTAGCAAGAAATTATTGTATTGATTATTGCGATAAAGTAACTTTTGGATACACTAGAAATTTTGACCATGATCATATATTGATGTATCAAATCTGTTTTGCCCAGTAGGGGGTCCAACATGTTCCAACCCAGACAAGTTATAAAAATGGGTTGATAGTTTTTTGCCAGATCTGATAAATGTAGACTTCGAAGTGAAAAACCCTCCAAAATAACCAAATCCTGGATCCGCCCCGGATGATCAAATAAACACTTCGAAGTCAAAAACCTCACCAAATACCCAATTCTTGGGACCACCCCTAGTTTTTTCTTGTTACAAGATCAACCTCAAGACAGCACTGCCTTGCCCCTTTCTTCAAATATAGTCTTTTTTTTATTGGATTGATTCTATTAACCCGTTCAGAGCTTAAGAAGTAATATGGCAAGTACCCGCAGCCGCACTACGTCGCACAGTCCGCATTTCAAAGATCCATCCACCGAGGTATTGGTAAACCTTCTTGTGCGTCTTCGTTCAGCATCGTTCCGCAAAATATAAAACAAAATTTTCACCTTCCATCAACTATTCTCTTTATGAATTTCTTGCGAAAAAAAATTTGAAGCTGGGCTTGGTTTCTAATTTTATCTTTCATTTTTTGGCGGACGCTGGAGTGTGGACTATATTCACATCTGTCTATTTATTTGGCCTTTTTAACTAGTTATCGGTCTAGTCCGCAGAAATTATCTCTCTCCAGCGGATTTTATCTTATACCTAACGGCGGCAAGGGTACAAAGATCCTCCATTATTCCCATCCCAGATGTAGGCTTTGTGTTCAACATCCTTTCAGTGACTTTCGGTAATATACCTTTTAAGCCGCATGTAGACAAGTCAGTGCAATGTGACTATAGTATGTGCCTGAGTAGGTCAGAGTCACCGCAAAGATCGTGTTTCTTTCGAATTCGGAAATCATAATTCGTATTTATCGGTCCGAAGATCCCTGAAAGATTCTCTCAAAAACCATTACTCTTGTCTTATCGGATGTTGACAAAGTTTGTGCTACAGCGCCACAAAGAAGCACGGGTATAATAAGGGATCCGTACAGGGCTAGGGACTATCCCCATCTTGTCTGAAGGGCTTTCGACGAAGCTTACATTCCTCCTCTCCGATGTTTTTCAAGCGGAGAGAATCGCAATCTGTCAAGCGGCTAGACTTATGGACACTTTGGACGGAATCCCAGGAACATTGTAGTTCTTCTCGATAGTCAGGCTGCACTTCACTTTACATCGCATACCATAAAGAGTAAACGGAACCGTCATCACCCTCTGCTGGGTTCCAGGTCACTCAGATGTCCCTGGTAACGAGGAGGCGGATGAGTACGCCAGGAACGGGTCAGCGCTGGCAGCTACCCTTCGGTTACAGACAAAGAAAGTCTATTACAGGACGTTATATCGCAAATCTGGGAAATCGGCTGGAGCTCTGGTTGAGATATGATCCACAGCGAACATCTGAACTTGTATGCTTCCATAAAAATAGGACATGAATGGTAGTAGGGGTTGTAACGAGGCACTGCACCATAGGCAATATGGCTGAGAGGTTGCACGTTTCCCATCATGATTTCTGCCGCAGCTGCAGAGATGAGGATGAGATAGAAAGCTTTCGAAACATGCTATTCGGCTGTCCGGTGCTTCTTAGAAGACGAAATCGGTTTCTGGGTAAATTTTCTTTAAGGATCTGGGTAGTCTAGCCTATATGCTCATAGCGGATTTGGCTACTTTCGTCGAATCCTCAAAATTGTTTCAATATGAGAGACTTAGGCGATTAGGGATGGACAGTTTTTGATCCTCCTCCATAATCCTTCCCTTTCTTCAATTGCTTTCCTCCCTTTCTTTTAATTAGGCAACACAAAGGACCTCATGATCTCTGGCTGATCTTAGTCACTATCTGAGCTGCCTAAAGAAGTTAACCTATCCAAGGCATTCTTAGGAACAGAAACTGTATTTAAGACTGGATTTTGGTAGAACCTTCTTAGAAACCTTTGAACTTCTGACTGTAATTAAATTTGGAGTAACTAGAGCAATTGCAAACTTGACGTGCGAACTCCAATTGATAGTTTCGAGCTAATCGATCCAATCGATATAACATATCATAGGCGGAAAAACGTCTATATCGGTGAATAATATAGACAAAGACTCGAAAAAGGCACAGTCGATCTATTAAGTTCAAGCGGTAATTCCGGTTA
>JBAMAX010001486.1:0-25715 GCA_037043745.1 Chymomyza amoena | reverse complement strand
TGCTTATCAGTTATTTGATTAATTTATATTGCTGGTAATACAATATACTTATTCAATCAATTTTAAAAAAAGTTTAAGCTCTGTTCGAGTTCGCTAATCAATTCCGTATAATTTCTCAAGTGTCCGGAAACTTTTGCCCGGCGATGTTAACAACCAAAATTTTAGGACGAACTCTAAAATATTTAGAATACCCGATATTTGTATTCAATCTATGAATTTGCATGTAAAATGTTTTTGATTCGGATAGCCCATTAAAAAGTAATGTCGACAACACGATAAACGAAATGCAGCATATTATTTATAGTTATAATTTTAGGTTGAGCCCGAAAAAAAAATATATATAATTAGCAACAAATATTCGACTTGAAGTTAGCATAAATAGAATCAGAATATTAAAGAATATTTAAATAATCGTTTCAATATAACATTTATGCTTTTTTAATTCTATTTTGGCGATTCAATTTCATTCCACTTGCAAAAATATATTTGGTTTCAAAGCATATACAAAATTCGGTTTGGTGGAAATGGGAGCATTAGGCATTCGTTTCAAAACGAATGGGAATAAATTGTTCTGATTCGGTTTCCGGACCACGGTTGAATATCACAATCATCTTTACATCTTTTCATACGTTTTAATGGTATCACTATACCATACTATAATACGCTGATTATTAAAAAAATTATTTGAAAAATTCTAATATCTCAACACAATCGATCGTAATCAATAAAAAAAAAAATTCTGCATAAATTGCAAGTTTTTTCCTGACTAAAAAGAGTATTTAAAATTCGCCACTCCAATAAGTACACAAAAATATGTTTTACTCGCTCTGTTGGAGCAGGTAGCTCTAGCATACCAGATAATCAGAACTATCGTGTCTATATGAATATGTAGTTTCTGGTCACGTGGGCTTTGATTTGTTAACTGGGCTTGCTTTTCTTAAAGCCCGGCTCAGGGCGCACACGCACACACTCACACTCACACATACACACGCACAAAGACACATAACCAAAGTACTTGAAATACTCGATCAGAGCTCTCTTTGTCTCCCGCTCTTTACGAATTCAATTTGGCTTAGTCAGACAGCCAGTTAAATGGCTTTTTATTTTTTGTTGGTTTTGTTTTTATTTTTATTAATATGAGCATGGCCAATATAGTTTTAGTATTTTATTTTGTACTTACTTTTACTAAAAAAAGTTTTGACCATATGTTCAATGACTCGTTCCGTTGCAACTTGAATACCAAATTGGCGTTGCCTCTAAAAGTTTTTATGAACGGAAGCTAGTTAGTATTACGAAAATTGTTAAAAATAGTTGATATACCATAAATGCCAGAATAATGGAGCTACTAAAAATAATACCCACTATAATCGTATTAGTCAATCACATTAAGATTTGTAATAAACTTATTCAGCTTGAATGATTTGCTTGCTTGAAAGACTTCCGTTTTGGACTATAAAAATTTAAAATGTGAATCAGTCAAGATGGCGCTTAACGTTGGGATACCCTGCCTACAAAAAATGTACCTTGGCTCACATATTTCTGAGGTACCAGGATCGGGACGACCTAATGACCGAGTGGTTGCCATACCAAGTGTATTCTGTACTGATCCAAATTTTCAACGGAGAAATTTTGCTCGGGAAAAACAGATAATTCCCATCTTCAACTGAAATTTGGGGATTTGAACTTTTATAGTGTCTGAAAACTTCCAGAGATCTTCTATCTTTTAGAAACGCTGCAAAAACATATGAAACCTCCAAGACTACGAAATAGAGTATAATAGGTAGATAGGTTAAGGAAAACATAGCGTCCCAAACACACTTAGGCCAAGAACAGCCCCTTTCTGATACCGATAATAGGAGTAAGTGATAAGGATATTGAATAGACAGGAAAAATTCGAGAAATAGGAAAAGTGGAAAGTGCAGGACCATACTTAACGTGGGATTCGAACCCACAATCTCTAAGATGATAGCCTAGAGCACAGTCGTTAGGCTATCGAAGCCGCATATAGGGTATAATAAAATCATGATCATGACTAACATAAGCTCAGAAAACCTGATCTTTAACAAAAAGTTTATTAATGTAACAAAAACCGGCTAAATTTATGCTTAAAATTCTAGGCTTAGTTATATTGATCAAATTAAAGCATAGTTAAGCCCGGGCGGAAATGCCTGAAAACCAGTCATAATAATTTATAAATATGCTTTCGAAAGCTTAAAAAAACCAAAAAAAACTACTTTGATCATTTTAGCCAAAGGTCGTTTGGCTGGTAATACTAATCTAAGCGGCCTATTTAGCATTCATAAGATAAAATATTGTACCTATTTTTTCTTAATGACAAGCTTTATTGAATTATGTAATATCTACCGTTTTCATATCTTTCAAGTTCATTATCTTTCAAGATAATATTACTATAGATTGCAGTGGAGTGCGTGTTATTTTTTTTTCAAATGCATTTGTTGAATTTGATGTAACCTCGATTGATTGATTACCTTCACACACTATTAACCAAATGATAACTAACATATTTGGTAATGCTTGCACAGCTATCAAATTACGAAATTCAATGAGTTTTGTACTTTATTACTTATTAGTTTCAATTAGGGCCATCAATGTGAATAGTTTGAGGGTTGGTAGTGCGCACGTTAGAGTCAACTTAAAAGAAAAAGGTTTTGTATAATAATAATAAATAATAAACAATGGTTTCTCGAATAATTGAAAACATGTTTTTCGAAAAAAATCTCGAAAACGGTGTTTAAGAAAAAAGCATCGTGTTTCTCGACTTACATACTCTAAAAATCACTTTTATGCGAAGTTTCACTCGATGCCCCTAAATTTGTAAATTAGCGTAATTTACAGATTCGACGGATTTTCCCACAGAACAGTCTAAAAATTTTTACACACCCATGTGTACTTTTTAATTTAAGCCAGCAGGCCTTTATCCTTTACAGAGATGGTGGATTGATGACTCACCTGCGGTGTTTACACTGCGTGTGTAAAAACACACCCTTTAATGTGAACGTCTTTTTCGAATTATCCGTTAATATTATCTCGAACAGGAAAGGACTGTGTATACATAAATTTAAATATTAATTTTTATTTATTCTGCTGAAATCGTTTTTTATTCATTTTTTTAGAGAATGACAAATTTTAAAACAATTTATTGAGTATACGTTATAAAAAAAGAAATCTTCAAAGCATTACACACTCTCTCCCCACTTTATGTTGAAATGACTACATTGTTAGAATCTGAAGACAATTATAAACAACATACTACTAACATAAAATTTTATATTTGTATGTTTTCCAATTTCTCCTGAAAAATTGTATTACATTTCTAATAACTTTCTTGAAAAATCCAATTTTCGAAAGCTATGAACGAGTATATATGGAATAGGTGTTTTTTTCGAGGAATCCCAAATCCAATCCACTTGTAGGTTTATTTACTTTTTTTTATCAATTTTTTGTATTTCTTCTTAAAAAATTGGATAAAATTCGTCCCATTCTCCAGATGTAGTAAAAAAATTTCTTCTAACTCTCTTGAAAAGCCAATTTGTATCAATATATATGATCGAGAATATAAGGCATACGTTTCTTTACGCTTATTTTTGCAGAAATTCTATCCACTTCTAGAATTATTTACTTTTAATTTTTTATCATTCTCCATATAAATTGAAAAATTCCCACTCTTAAAATCTTCTTAGATTCCATTTCCCCTAGTGGGGCATATGGCCGCAACGACTCTTTTAAATCTCACACGGTTGGGTGCTTCTCTACCTATGTCGTTCCATGTGTAACGTGTTTCTGCTAGTTCATTTTCGATAGTCCTTGTTTTGGTCATATCCGGTGCACCTGTCCATCTGCTTCCTTGGGAACTCCAGGTTAAAGCTTGCCGAAGATTAAAATTTCTTGAATGTCTGAGAGATAAGTACTCTCAATTTAACTGATTTCTTCTAAAAAGTTAACTCAGGTTTCTTCTATTTTCCATAAAAATAGTTTTTTAATATTTATTTAGAATGATATGAACGGGATTATAAAGGATGCTTATCCTTTTACCAGAATTCTACAAATATAATTTTTAACATATTTTACTTAAATTGCCGATTTTTATTTTATTTTAAAATTGGATCAAATTTTTTTTTTCATACTTTGGAAAATCAAAATTCTTTCTTTTGAAATGGTTTCTTCTTTCTCTTAAAGTAATTTTCGAAACAGTTTTACCAGACCGAACTAAGTAGCTCTAAGAAATGAGTTGGGATCAATTTTTCCAATCATCCCTAAATTTATTTTCAGTGCTGGGAAGGAAAAACTTCAATTAGGGGTCAAATTTCTTTTCCCAGAATTCTATTCTAAATTTTTTAACATACTTAAATATTTGCCGATTTTTATTTTACTTAAAAATTGGATCAGGTTTAATTTTTTCATACTTTAGAAAATCAAAATTCTTTCTTCTTCCGCTTAAACTGGTTTTCAAAATACTTTTGCCAGATCGAATTGGGTAGCACTAAGAAATGTGTTCGGACCCATCGTGCCCATTATCCCTCAAATTATTTTTGATGCTGGGAAGCAAAAATTGGTATTGGCTGCCTAATTGTGACTAAACGACGAATGCCCCATCAACGCCTTGTTTTGGGTTTTGAAAAAGTTTCTTTCAATACGATTTTTGGATAGTCCTTTCGCCTAGCCAATTTTCGAAACACTTACGAATTAAGTACCTCCAAGAAATGTGTTTCGAACCCATTATCCCCATCATCCTTCAATTTATTTATGACTTTTGGAAACAGATATATTTATTCTGCTCTGAATTGGGACTGTAAGGCGGATGTCCCATCAATTCGACATTTTGGATTCTTAAACAATTTTTTACGAATAATGCGTTTTCGCCAAATCGTTTTTATGAATTTATCAAAAACTTGTAGGGAACTTCTAAGTAGCCCCATGTTATTAAATTGCTTTCATCCGAATAAAATATAATTTGGTTTGAAAGCGTTTTTTCTTCGACCCACATAGTCGATTCCTGTTTAGTTTCGTAAATCCTACTCTTGAGCGGTCATCTATTTTCGATGTTGCTTCATTCGAAAATCGAATCGAGATCATTTATTTTGTAGATTTAGGAACAGTTTAAGAATTGTCCAAATTTTATTTTACCTTTTTGGCCTATATAAATGTTTTAAGTGAGTGTATTAAAAAAAAATTATAAGGATTCTGCTTTAAAACTTTCTAGATATATATTTTTTTCAAAGATCACATTCAATTTTTCATCTGGCAATGCCTTTGTTAAAACATATAAGGCAACCCTCTTATAGCAAACAGTCAACGAGTGCTTTAGCCGTAGCTCTTTTATCACAGAAATATGTGAGATTTGGTTCTTTTAATCTACGTACGTTCGCCTATCGGAATTATCAACAAGTTCGAAACGTGGTAAATTTTGAACTGGTTTTGTGTGCTAATTGGTTTGTGAACTTTGGACGATTTTTTCAATTCACCTAAACTTGCATAAACTGAGACTAAAACAAAAGAGTAAATCCCAACTTACTGAAACTTTACATTAATAATAGACCTTAAAGCGCTCAAAGCTACCTTATTATTAATTTACCAGATTTAACTTTTACTGTAGTAGTTTCTTTTGACTGCCAATTAAGTTTGGCGCTACTTTAATCACAGCGTCTGGGTCATTTGTCCTTGATAGTTTCCAGCTTGTTGGATAAACTTTTATAACACAGCCTGGCATTACCAACATTAACTTGAACATTTCGTATTATTAAATTTTATGCTGAAGGCATTCCTATGAGTGTGTGAAGAAGAGGGCGGGCGGGCGGTTGGTTGGTTTGGTTGGTGGTGTTCCCGTCTGGAGGAAGCTTTGCGCGCCTGCAACTTGGGGGACATTTCCACTTATAATCAAGATTTCAGCCGTGGGCGTTGCTCTGTTACGCGTCGTCTCTATTTGCGAAATTTACCACCAGGCAAATTACCGTGAAAATCTCATAAATCAGGAGGGGGACGAAGAGGCTTGGTGGCTTGGTTACTTAGCCGGAGCAAAGCTATGTGCATATTTGTGGAGCTGGGGCATGAAATTAGCCGGTTTAAAATTAATAGCAAATTTTCTGAATGCACCTCGGGCAGCATTTTCATTATTGAATGACTTTTAATGAATGACTTTCGATTATACAAGTCGAAATGAATTTAAAGGATATATTTTAACGGTTGGAAATTGAAAATTGGCAACTGCAACAATGTCAGCCAAAAGCAAATATTTACCAAAGTGCTGCTACACTCTATACTATGTATGTGTGTGGGTTTGTCTGAGTCATTTTGGCCATATATTACGTTTAGTATGGTTAGGGCTGAAAGATTGCATTGCCAAAGCTGACTAGTTGGGTGTGGCCAGTACATGTTGTTGCTGTTGCTGTACTCTATGTGTAACTGCTGCAATTAAAAAGCCCAAAACAAGCGCCATAAAACGGACACATGGACAAGGCTACAGTAGCAACAACAACAATAACAATGGGGAGTATACATTTTGGACATACCGACTATGATATACACTAGCACGCTTCGTAGTTCAGCTTGTAATAATTCTGAGAGTTTTAAAGCATATACTGAAAGCCTTTGGGTGAACAAGGAGAGTCTTTCAAGGCGTACTTTTGGTGGTATTAGGTCCATATGAGTCCTTTTAAATGGTATAACTTCACAACTTTTTTACAAACAGATTTGGGTAAACAAGAAAAGCTTTCGAGGAGTTTTGATCCATATGAATCCATACCATTTTCTCATACTTTTTTACCAAAGATTTCGTGGTTAAAATTGGGTAATTTCATGAGTATTACTCCTCGTAAAGTCAATTAAAATGAAACTTCTGTGTCGAGTTTCTGAAAAGTGAAAACTCATTTCAGGATCTCAAGAAATTTGCGTATTAATCAATTCTGGTTACCTTTTTACCAATAGATCTCACTCTTAAGATCCTCTTAGATTCCCTTGCCCCTGGTGGGGAATTGGGCCGCAACGATTCTTTTAAGTTTCACTCTGTTGGGTTCTTCTCTGCCTATATTCCTTGTGGGTTCCAGGTTATAGCTTGTCGAGGAATAAAATTTCTTGGATCTATCTATCAGACTACTGATTTTTTCTAAAAATTAATTCACGTTTCTTCTATTTCCCCTAATAATAGTTTTTTAATATTTATTTAGAAAGATATGAACGGGTTATAAAAGATGATTAGCCTTTTCCCAGAATTCTAGACAAAAATTTCTTAATCGGCGATAGGAATTGAAATTTAGTATTTTTCTCTTTATCTCCCGAAGTTCTCAATCGAGCTGAATAAAATAATGTGGACTCTGTAAAGTGGCCATATCTGAAAAATTTTACGATAATATCATAATATAATATAACGATCAATAACCTTAGGGCCGTTCAATGTTCTGCTATATACTTTTCCGGTATAATATTTAGATGGAAAATAAACTGTGTCTCCCCAATAAGGTTGATATTCAGATTGATCTAAAGTTGTTTTTAAAAAAAGACAATCACAAATGTTGCTTTTATGCGGTCCGAAGAAATACTTTGTATTTGGACTTTCAATTTTACTAATACTAAATAGAGATAAAAAAGAAGGTCCTAAGACAGGGATCATATCAGCTTGTTAGAAAGCTAAGGGTCAGTTCCTGAGTTAGCCTGTTTACGTTATATCAATTTTGAAATATTTGAGGTGATGCACCCGAAAAGCGAAGATTTTTCGTAATTGTGGGGTTAGGTACTAGTCGCAAATAATTTTTGATTCAATGACATCGAAAGACTGTCCATTACTTTAAATAGCCATAGCTTAGCGAGAATAAAAATCGACATTGATCTCTTGAACTTTAAATGATGTAACTGGAGAAACAGTAGTCACAATAATTTTGTGCACCCTCCAAAAGTATTAAAAATTAACGTTTTTAGGGTACATAACCTCAAATATCTCAAAAACCTGATTTCGCATTCAGATTCTACATAGCAAATAATTTCGAAAATGAACCTTAGCTTTCCAACAACTAAACCATGTTGATCTGTGTAATTGTTGGATTAAATATTTTTCATTCCTTCAAGTCTTCAAGGTTTTCAAGAATCCATCCGACATAGTTAAACCGATTTTTTAAACAGGTCTCATTATCTTGGTATATAAGTTGCTCCTTTCCTTCTATAAGTATATTTACACGCCAAATTTTCTTTACTTAATATACTCCTTGACCTTTTGGCTAAAGGGTATAGCCAACGCAGAACGTATCCGATGCAAAGCCATTAGTAATGACTGTCCATGTGTCCGTATATCTGTGTGCCTGGCATGTGGCTTGGCCATATTTTATGGCAAACATAGTTGCAAGGACATGTTGCCTGTGGCTGCGTTGCACTCTTTGTGTACAGCTTGTCCGGAAGTTTGTTGCAGAATTTTAACTTACTTACTTCTCGAAATTTCGCAAACAAAAAACTTTTTTAATATCTTTTCTTTAATTATTTAATTTCGTAGGATTGATGTGGGAGAGAAAAGCAGCACAAAATTGTTAAAAAAAAAGTTTTGTTGAGGTAAAACTTTTCAACTTTTCTGAATAAAATTTTAATTAACGGTTTGTTAAACGAATGCGAACTTGACTAGTCGTTTTTTGGTCAGAATACAAAATTTATAAGAATAAGAACTTTTTTTTACGCCAAAAGCTTCTGTAGAAGTCCGTTGAGATTGGAATAAAAAAATGAATGAAATAACTTTTTTTGGACTCTATTCTCTAAAATTAATTTTCTGGATATACTTTTGAGCTGCCTTTTACGGTCTTTCAGTCGTCCTCAAAGAAAACCGCGCAGATTTATTTTTCGCGTTTATCTTCGGCATAAAACTATTTAGCTCGATATCACAAAAGTTAGGGTATTTATAAGACAATTTGGATCCACTGTCTTAGTTTTATCAGTAGATTAGAGAGATTCCATCTTTTCGACCAATTTTTCTCTTTAGACTTCTCTGTTAGTTTCTTTTGATCGCTACAACTCTCATTAGTAAAATAATAAAGGAAATCAGTACATTTTGATCAATCAAACAATCAATAGAGATCCATGTATGTCGATTCCTAAATTATGCCTCAATAAGTTTCCCAGGCTGCGAAATAATAAATTTTGGAGATGTTTCTTAAACTTTTGGTTTTGTGACAAATCCAAATATCGCCTTTAAGTTATATTATTATGAACTCACAAATAATACCAAATGGGTATTTATTTTTACTTTAAGAATCTAAATACAAATCTTTTTTATACACATTTTCTAAATCGTTGTTCTCTTATGTTTATGAGTTTTCTTTTTTAAGAATGTGTTCCAGTTTAATAAAACCAAATTATTAGATGTCTTTTCAACAAAAATGTTCGGATTATGCAGCTTACAAATTCTATTTTCTTTTCTTTATTTTACTTTCGGGTCAAAAGTTAATCTGACTAAAAATAAATTAGTTAGTAGAGCGTAGAGTATAAAAAACTTTTTTATAATTTGTACCTGTGACAACTTTATTTTCTTTCCCACAAAAACTTATAATTACATTTTTACTAAAAATAAAAATGTTCCACTTTCTGAACAGGTGCGAAATTTCAAGAAGTATCCGAATGCAAGCCAAAAAGAAACAATAAATTTTTTTAAATGTTTAACAGAGGTTAAATGATGCGGAATTTTTAATTTCAAATCATTTTATTTATTTCAACTCTAACCTTTTTTTGACACGCCCCACAAATCAAATGTTTTGTACAACACGTGCTTCACATATTTCTAAAATATACCAGAAATGAAAAGAAATGAAATATTGAGTGTCAATGTTTCCCCCTAAATTGTGAAAATATTTTCATCAACTCAGAGGCTAGACATCTGAAATACTGGGGAGCGCTAATTTGAACAGAATATTTGGTTTTATGATGTAAACCAAAACAAAAGTTCAAAGTGTGAAAAATATTAATTTTAAGAGGGTGAAAACTTCCTATATAAAAACAAAAAAATGATTAAAAAGCTATAAAATTTGAGCTGATATGAGAAAAATGCATACTATATTAGGAATTGGATTATCTGTGCAATGGAAGTTTGAAAGTTAAGTTAATAGACTTTTTAGCGTAAGACAGTTTTTTTCTTTATGTCAAGTAGTGATTTTTAGAGTTACTTAAAAAATGCGTTTGCTACAATGACGATATATTTATTTATAGGACATTTGTTTCTTTAAAGTAATATGGGTTATAAATCTGAGAAATATGAATATTTTTATTATATACTGATACTTTGTGTGCTATATTTAGAATATGATTAATATCCTTAAACCCTTTTAACTACAAATTCTTTGTCAGTTTCTTTAATTACATTAAAAGTGTTATTCTACAATAATAAAACCGAAATGATCCGTCGGTCTTATCCAAAGCATGTAACAATTTAGTTTTTTCGGTATTTGAACTGTTAGAAGGTTTCTACTACAGTTCACGTTGGGGTCTGATTGAGTACTAGAGGGAGTCGGAATGCAAATCTTGGAGTTACCCGCTAACGTTATAGCGCGCTATATACCCTTGTATCTTGAACTTAGTTTATCAACGATCTTCCGATTCTCGTTTGTATTCCTCCGAAATCAGTCCAGTTTCCCTGTGAAGTTAGTGTACCCAGTTTCCTGTGCTGTAGCTGGAACAGTATTCTTGTAGGACATCATACATATGCAGCGCTGACAATTCACCCCCAACGATTGTGGATCCAGAGGCTGTAATGAGACACAGCAATCTTGTAGGTGTACAATACTTCAATTATCAACAATTAACAATCGATTGCATGGGTATGAACTTAAACAGTCGCTTTAGGGTTTCGACTAATCGATGTTCATATTGCCTTTGGTTCCCGTAAGACGACAAAAGAATATGTGTATGTTAATCGGTTACAGCTTTCCTCTTTTACGATATGCCGATACTATACCACTGCCACATAGTATTTTTCGCAGCTTGCCCCCTTTACGTATGCCCACTATCCATTTAAAAAAGCCAATTTGTATCTCGAAAGAAAACTTTTCTTATCACCGCCTATTCATGGGTTTATATTTTATGAACATTTTTGTCAGTTACAGGAAATACTACATAAGTCGAAACTCCTCCAAATGAATATTGGTACGCTTGCAAAACTGCATGTAGCCCTGAAACAGGAAATAGTTCAAGGACTTAACCATGAAGCCTGATGACTGTATTACCCATTACAAGGTGTTCTATGATGAATGACTCCGTTGCATTAAAAGAAAATGTTTCCATGAACTTGGTGAGCCATAACCTTTTGGACTTCTTTAATCCGAATCACATCGCCAGCAACTCTATAGTATTGCCTGTATTTTACGATTGCCCGATATCATGGTGCTTTTTATACCTGTACTAAAGGCACAAAGGTATAATTAGTTCGTAATGTAATGTATGTAACTAGCAGTATAAGATTTATCTTATATAATCAAAATTTTCGATTAATAGATAAAGATTTCGATTTGTGCACAATTCCCATACTATGAGCTATCGGGCTCAAATTCAAGAAGGATTGGGGTAGGTAAGGGCCTAGCTCAGCTAGGTTGTGAAGGAAGTAATTTCCTAGATGCTTATTCCTGCATCTACTAAGAGCCTCACAGGAACCGAAGAAGTGTTCTACTAATTCAACTTCTTCTATCGTCTTTGCAGCTTCTGCAAATTTTATTGCTCCCAACATTCCTTGAGGTCGCAAGCAGTCATCGCTCTGACAACTGCCGAACACTGCGACCGTTTAAGTCCGCTGAGCTTTATGGATTTTTTTAGGTCAATTTTAGGCCATATTTGGCAATTGATTGTGCAGTAGGGTATATTAGACCTCAGATTTTGTACATGAGAGCTAAATTTTTCCCTTGTTTGTAGCTTGAAAGTGACCATATTCATACGAATATTCTCCTTATCCGGTAGGAGGGTACAGTTCGTGTCCACTGTCTGGCTCAATTCATCTGCTATTTCATTGCCTGTTATATTTTGGTGTCCTGGCACTCAAATGAGGCGAATATCAAACTGCTGTGCCATCTCTTGAATAAATTTGCGGTAGTTGTTGACTGTCATCGAGTTGGAGGATGATGCTCAAAGTGACCATTCGAAAATATGTTTACAGCACCTGTTTTCAGGCCGGTGCTGCGCAAGCAGATCAAAACCTCGTTAAAGGCAAGGATCTCTGATTGAAAAACACTTCAGTGGTCCTAAAGTCGGAAAGACCGCCGAATATTTAGTTTCTCAGAGTAGACTCCCCTTGAACATGGTGCTTGAGCATGGAGCCGTCCGTTGCGAATTTAATACAGTCACTTTGACCTGGACGAGTTTCCAGCCACGATTCCCTAGAGGGGATTTCGTTGGTAAATAGTAGATGAATGCAGGGGGTGCAGTAATCTGTCATTAACATGTTTGTGTCTTCTTTTAGAAGAGACGAGTATCCATATCCTAAGACTGCCCAGCATTTCAAGAATAGTCTGCCTAAAAAATTTGAAATGTAAAATCAGTTGAAAATATAAAATTCGTTTTCCGGAGCACGCAAAATTGAATTCGAAGAATATTGTATTTTTCGTTTTCCAAAGCACAGCTGATAGTTATGTGAACTTCATTGGTACAAAATACTCTAGATTCGAGCAGGAACTACTTAAAACTTACAAATTCTTAGAAACTAAAGAAAATGCTAAGGATGTCTCAAAATTAATATAAAAAGTTTCAGGGGATTGACGTGCCAAACAGGCGAGGTGGGGCTTAAACCCCCACTTTGTGACCATATTGCGTGCGTGATGAGCATTAATTAATGGAATTAAATTTTTACCATTTACGTCAAAACTCACGAGGGTCGTCTGCTTTCAATGTCTAACTCAAACTAAATACTGACGCAAAATGCAATACTATGTTTTATTTACAAAATGATTCGAACGTTCCTTTCAGAGTCCTTCGTAGTTTTATTTTAAATATTATTATACATTTGTTATTTTTCAGAAGGATAGCTTTAAAAGTTATATAGCAAGAATTTCAAAAACTTCTCTGGCTTAGGCAACTGCACTCTTAATTTAGAATATTAAATAAGTTTTGTCTATAAATTGTTGCGTGCATTACATTAGGAATCCTTAACATCGAAATTAGATTGTAGTTAACCTGGTGCAGATGGTAGTTGACAGAAACAGGGTGACCACCTACAGTACGTTGACATTTAAAAACTTTGCTGACTTATCAAATATTCTACTTCTAATCGAAAAAGTTTTAGTTACGTGCATTGTTATTATGAATCCTTAGCGTCCAGGTGCTATTGTCATTAAACTCGTACAGATGGTAGTTGATAATATCAGGGTTGCACTCCCAAGTACGTACAGCCTTTATATAATGAAAAACTTCAATTATTATTTTGTGTATTCATATTTGGCATAAACAATATTTCGTGCATTTCCTTTGGGAATCTTTAATTTCGAAGTTGTACTGTAATTAAGATTGAACAAGCGAAATCTTGTAGCTGAAGTTTCTGCCAAATCCCTAGTCAGACATTTTCAATTACAATAACAAACAACCGACGACTGCAACATCAAAGCGCACTCCAAATGGCAACTAAACGGCATGGCGCCTTTTAGTAGAAATAAATTCTACGAGTAAAGCAAAAAAAAAAATAAAAAAGAAATCCTGACGACGAAATTATAATGATTTGACGCTGATGTTCTGTTTTCTGGCGCAAATTGCAATTGCACGGCAATCAAACCAGCAGCAGCCCCAACGCCCATACCCAGTTCCAGCTCCCAGCTCCAGTGTCGGTGCCAAACAACTGCAAATGCAACAAGGACAACAACTGCGACAACGTTGATGAGCGCCACATTGTGCGGCAAGCAGCATGGGAGGACGCGGCGGGACTCATGCGGCAAGGGTTAAATGTGGCGCTTGAACACTGACAAAACATGTTTCCGTTGTTGCCGCTTGCCACTGCTGCAAGGGAAATGAGTGGGAAAAATGTGTTGCCACCAACAAAAACAACAAGACCAAAACCCAAGCCCCAAAACCCACCCGCCCCATATCCCAGTAGAGATTCCATTGCAATGAATTGCAAGCAATGAAAATGTAAAATACAAACTGTTGGGTAGCTAAAAAGCTGACTTGGGCAGTTCACTTGACTGTATGTTGAACTGAAACTTGATGAGTTTTAGCCATTATATATACTCGTATATAGTACATATATATATACGTATGTGTCTGTGTTTGTGGAAAATCTCGACGGCTCACTCTTGTGACAAAACAGTTGGAAACTTGTCTGTGGGGCGGCATAATGGCTGGCAATTTATTTACGCAAACTTTTCACGCCGTTTGTTCTCTGTTCGAAACCTTACAAATTTGAAGAGCAGCTTCGATTTACTGCAGACTGTAAGTGATTTCAAAGCTTGAGTTTGATTCTGTAAGCTGGTTTTGTGTTGCCGGTACGGAAAAGTTTTGATTACCAGGGAAAAAAAGCTTAAGTAGACAACATAATCGAGCTGAAATTAAAACTTTTAATGATGCTGACTTACTTGTTACTTGCTTTAAATGCCTTTGTGATTAGTTTTGTTTTGCAATCTTAAAATTTGTAACTGAATATCCCGTTTTTACAAATTTCTCAAAAAATTTCCCTTAACTTGCTCCAAACTTAAGTCCTAAGCGAATTCGCTATGCCAGCTTATCCGATGTAGAAATGTTATAATGAGCAGGTGTACACGATTTTTGGGTAAAATCTACTTCTTCTATCTTAACTGGTTTAACTTGAAGCCCAAAACAATAATTGAAAAACAGTCGAGGCGGGACCCCACAGTTTAATACCCTGCAACTTTTTTCGCGAGTACTAATTTAATTTTTGGGCAAAAATAGGGATTACAGAGCTCCCCCGAGTGGAGTACTCTATTATTTGGGCATCAAGATATTTATACTTATTAGTAAAAAAAATTGATTGTACTATGGCAATAAAATACTAATATATATAAACAAATTTCAACAAACCTTACCATTATGTGCTACGAGGGACTTAGGCGAATGAGGATGACCTACAGATATTGATCCTGCTTTCAATCCCTTCTCCAATACCTTCATCTTCTGAGTAAATATGCGCTCCAGCTGGTAAAACGCATCTCTAGCCCTTCTAGACTGCGAAATCTATGCTTTCGTATGGCGTAGCGACGGACATGGCTCCATCGCTACCCGAGGTTATGGTAAGCATTTTGGTACACCAGGTGGGTTCGCGAATTTTGAATTTTCGCGGGTTACGTATATTGGAATTTCGATTTTTTAGTGGCGTTATGTTGGTACTCACGCTTCTCACTTATCCCTACAAGCTCCGCCATTTGAACGTTCACTTAATTGTTGACAAATGCTTTGCATGCACGTATTTTAGCTTGTCTTCGATTTTAACCTATTCAAAAAACAGTCGAACTTCGTTATATCGAGCTCGTACGAGGTGAAAAAGATGGTTCGTAGTGTCAAAAATTCATTATGAGGGATTCGAAAAGGAGTTTATTTAATAAATAAACGATACTATTGGGAAATTCGAAGGGCGTTGAAAAGCAAGTCAACGGTCCGCATTTGCCTACTTAATGAACAGTCATGTTGTCTTTACAATTTGTATATTTAAATGAACAATAGACCACAAGAAATGGGCATATAAGTGGCATTTCCTTACCTCTTAAAACAGTGAAAGAAAGTATTAGTTTAGTCATAATAATAATAACTTCCCTTGACTGACTATTTTATCAAGTTATGTTTTCAAGAAGCGGCTGTGACGCCAATCGGTTTTTGATACGAGTTTCTTTCAAAATTGTAAAATTCTTCAGTCATTTAGAAAGGCCTTAGCTCTCCTATCCATGCGATTTAAATCCAATTTATTTATTCACAACGATGGGTTTCATAAGCTTGTCTTTCTATTAAGAGACACCGATATTGTCTTTTAGGAAAAATTGTATACGTTCTATTACAGCAAAGTGGACGACCCCACTATATAAAGAGTAGCGCGTCCGGGCTTAAAACTTAATTAAAACATAGAAAAATTAATGTTATGATTCCAAATATGGTTTTATTAGAAAATGGTATCTAGCAAGTAATCGCCGCGACTACGAGTAACGAAGCGCATCTTGGCAGTCCCATTTTAGACTATACTTTGGACCATTTGGGTCAGTATTTCAGTAAGGACACGTTCAATGTTGGTTTCCAAGTTGTCAATTATTGCTGACTTTCCAAATCACAAGTACCGCGGCAGCCAAGTAGAGCTCTATATCTTTTTACAACAGAATACTGATTCAGATTATAAATCCCGAAGATTTGAAGACGTTGTTGAGCAGTAAATCTTTCCTTTGGCCCTTGACATTTGTTAAAAATAATACTGATTTCAGAGATATCCTTTTCGGAAATCCGAACCCTATTAAAAAAAACCCTTTATTATACACATATCACAACAATTCGTCCGAATTCGAAACATTTCCGGAAGTCAATATTTGTTCCCAGCTCACCGAGCTATGCGTTTTAATCGTAACCGTGTTTACCGAACGATCCCCGCTTCGAAAACTAAGATGTTAAAATTGAAAATTGATCCAAAATAATACCTTCGCGTCGTGCTTTAGTCTAGACGTCATATCCGGTAAGCTATTATCATCGTCAACAAATACATATGGCACGTTTCAGTACATGCATCTTTGCTTATCTTTGTCTGAAGCAACTTCCGTTCGCCAAATTGGTGATTCGAAATTTTATCACTTTGAAACTATTTCTCTTTTACGTAACAAATGATAAGTCAATTTTTGTCAGTGAGTTTTTCTTTGCAAAATCATTTCTCGTCTTTTGGGACGTCCGTTCTTCTGCACGGCATCAAAATAGAATTTCGAACAATGTATCCACTAGATTTGCGTTACGGGTTTTTTTTTAAAGTTTGTTTCAGCCAATTTAGGTAATATTAATTTCTGATATAATAGAGCTTAACATATTTTTTATAATTTTATTTAATTCCTTAGGTCAACATCACTCTGTTACTTTACAAATGTTTAAAGTAAAATTTAATGAATTTCACAAAATTTTCGAACGAAATTTTTGTGAAATTTATTAAATTTTACTTTAGACACTGCCTACCTACGTAGGCAGGTTAATAAGGCAGTTGGAACATAGCGTCCCAACTCCCTTAGACGCAGAACAAGACCCTTTGTGATACCTATAATAAGAGGAAGTGATATATGTGCATGCTAGAATAAATAGATAGGAGAAATTTTGGAGAATCGGAAAAGCTGAAATTCCAAGACCATATTTTACTTAGGACTCAAACCCACAATCTCTGGTATAATAGAATATATTTGCACTAAAGCTAACCTATCGAGGACCCTTTGGGGGTTGTAATTTAAACTTTTCACAAAGAGAGATTATTGCAAATTAAGACTACAAGTCCCTTAAAAAATCTACCCTAGATTTTCAATTATTCTTTACTACTATAATGAAAAAAGTCGCACATTAAGTTAAGATAAACAATTTTTCTCTTTAGATTTGCCTCGTTACTTTGCAGTCTATCCATTTAAGATTATCTTTAAAGCAAAGAAGAAAAGCCGAGAATACGATTAAATTCGCTTCCATTCTTCGCCAGTTTGTTTACTCAGCTTGACCAACATCCAGCCTAGCTCCTCTCAGACTATAAACACCTGGAGTGCTGCCAACAAACATTCAGTTTTATTCGGCATTAAAGGATTTGCCTGGCCTGGCTCGTAAAAAAACGTAAAGCAAAGCTTAGACTCTTTTTTTAAGCCATTACGATTATTGGCTGTTAAATGCAACTTTTATAGCCGTACATGTGAGAGAAGAACTCTTTACTTTTTGCGCCTTTTTTTTGCCGCATTGAAACGACTTGGCAGCCCTGGCAGTTGTTGTCAACGTGATTCGGCAATTGTTCTGCTTTTTGCAAGGACGCTATTTTTACAATTTTTTAAGAGCATAATTTTCTTTTGAATATATACACAATATAACATTTAATGTGTGTGTGTAATTTTGGTGTGTGTGTGTACGTGTGCACCCTTTTGTGGCAAATGCAACGGCAGTTTTTTGCCATATTTCTGTAATTTTTTGGCGACGTTTCAAATTTGCCTTCTTTTTTTTTGTCGCATGTCAAATGCGTCCATTGACACATGTGTGGGATGGAACTGCTAAGAGCAGGGAGCCAGTGAATGAGGATTACCCAGCAGGCAATGGCAAGGGAAGTTGCCAAGCGCTCAAGTAGCTGAGATGGAGCTTATTTTATTACTTTAACTTGAAGATGTTTGTTTTGGTACTAGACGAAGAGTTCCTTAAAAATGAAGCTGATTATATTTTGTAAAAAATTAGGAATTCTTTCTTAGATCTAAATTAAAATGACGACGAGACTTTATAAAAAAATTTCGTTAAAACAAGAACATTCTTCAGAAAATCGAAATAAACTAGCAAGAAATTATTTTAGAGGACTACAGAATGACATGAGATATTAAGTAAAAGGCCAAACCAATTTTCTTTGTAGTTCAAAGTTTTTAGAGTGAAGATTTATTTAGAGAGTAGAAATGCTGGAATGAAGAATCATTTTAGAAAAAAAGTTGATTTTGTTCTATTGTAAAAAACGAAGTCGAAAAGTTAATAATTAAAGATCCTTTTCGTGACCAAAAACTATATTTTTTATACTCTGTACCTTATGGTAGAAAGGGTATATTAATTTAAGCAAGTTTTAGATAAAGATATCGTAACCAAATAAGGCAATCAATAATTTTTTTATAAATTAAAATTGGTTGAATTTTAATTGCTCCCATAGGACATAGTGGTAAAAAAAAGTCGTTTGCATCAAATTCATGATGTTTTGTTTGTTTGTGAAGATATCGTAACCAAATTTTTCATTCATATGTTTTTCAGAGCTTCCAAGTACTATGCCAAATAAAATTAAAATCGTTTGAGTATAGTTTATATTCCCAATAGAACCGACTGTCCCAAAAAGTGTTAATGAATATCCCGGAGCGCATTTTTGAAGACTACACAGCAAAGCCTACCCGTTAAAATGTAAAGCGAATAAAAATTTGAGTTGTGGATTTTCTTTAATGATTCTAGACTGAAGACCATTGTAGTATTATAGCACACAAAGAGTTCTAAATTGAAGAGCTAGACGATTGCAATTGAAGAATTCTACATTTATGAAGGTAACAGATGTTAGATTTAGTAAATCCTAAATTTGAAACTGGCCATAATCACTCGCTTGTAAAATCTAAATGTAATCTTGAATGGAACTAGTAACTGAACTGATGCGTATGGTAGGATTACCCAGCAAACAATGATCAAAGATTTCTAAGAATAGAAATGAATAGGCAAGAAAGAAGAAAAATCTATTATTATATTTTATTTTTAGAAAGATTAAGGTTGGAATTGAACAACGATTTATAAAGAAGAATTAGAAGATTGCGAATTTTCAAAAATGTTTATATATGGATTGATAAGTATTGAAGATGATGATTCGTGCTTAACCAAAAACCTTTTAATTGAATAACGATTTAGGAAAAAGATTTAGAAGATAAAGATGCAAATTTTTAAAAATGAAGATATCTGGTTTGGTCAATAATGGAACAGAATGAAGCTGATGATTCGTGCTTTTCCAAAACCCCTTTCTTAGAACAACAATTTAGGAAGAAGATTTAGAAGATAAAGATGCAAATTTTTAAAAATGATGATATCTGGATGGATTAGTAATAAAACAGAATGAAGATGATGATTCGTGTTTAACCAAAAACCCTTTGATTAATTAACTATTTAGGAAGAAGATTTAGAAGAGGAAGAAGCGATTTTCTTAAAAATGAAGATATATGGATTGATCAATCATGAAAAAGAATGAAGATTATGATTAGAGTTCAACTACAATTCCTTTGATGAAACGACTAATTAGGAAGAAGATAAAGATGCGAGTTTGAAAAATGGAGATAGGTGGATAAATAAATAATGGAAAAGAATGAAGATGATGATTCGTGGTCAACGAAATTCCTTTGATTGAACAACTATTTAGGAAGAAGATTTAGAAGATAAAGATGCGAATTTTTAAAAATGAGGATATCTGGATGGATCAGTAATAAAACATAATGAAGATGATGATTCGTGTTTAACCAAAAACCCTTTGATTAACAACTATTTAGGAAGAAGATTTAGAAGATGAAGAAGCGATTTTTTAAAAATGACTGGATTGATAAATAATGAAAAAGAATGAAGATTATGATGATGAAACAACTATTTAGGAAGAAGATGAAGATGCGAGTTTTAGAAATGGAGATACATGGATAGATAAAGAATGAAGATGATGATTCGTGGTCAACGAAATGCCTTTGATTGAACAACTATTTAGGAAGAAGATTTAGAAAATGAAGATACATTGTTTAGATGCTTTAAAAATGGAGATATTTGTATTGAAAAATAAAGAAAAAGAATGAAGATGATTATTCTTGTTTAACCAAAAACACTAAAAAAAAAAATATTTTTTATTTAAAATTTTTTTAGACATAATTTTTTTTAATAATATTTTTGCATGCACTTCAGTGTAGTAACTGCTATATAAGGTTAATATAAGATCATGCCGCATATTTAAAAAAACATTTAATTCAAGATAAAAAACTACTCCATTACCATCTGGCTGTCTATGTAATGAAGAAGACACATTTTGCACATTTCTCTTTCGTTGAACACGTAATGCCAAGGTTAACACATTGTTGATAGATTACACATTCGCTCTCTAGTAAATAATACAGAAGCCAACCAAAGTGTGAGTATTTTTTTCATCTACTGTTTAATAAAAAGATGAAAACTTTGTTGATCAGTAACTTTTTAGCTTACTATTAAGACAGCTATATTCTTATAAACGAAGACATTTTTGGAGTTTTTAACTATTCATCTGAAACAAATTTTTCTTCTCTTTTCTAATAACCCTGATACTTTCACAAATAAATATGAAAATGTTTTATGACACTTTTTCTTACTGTGAACGTAAAAAAGTAAATACAACAATATTTAACTGCAACTTAACTTATCTTATATTAAGATATCGGCAAA
Source organism: Chymomyza amoena (assembly GCA_037043745.1). Taxonomy (NCBI): domain Eukaryota; kingdom Metazoa; phylum Arthropoda; class Insecta; order Diptera; family Drosophilidae; genus Chymomyza; species Chymomyza amoena. The sequence continues at coordinate 4,661 of JBAMAX010001486.1, read as the reverse complement.
CATTGTACGGTGATGGTACATAGCTTTTAAAAGCAATTCCTTTCACTATAGATGCCTCCAGTTGTACACTGAGAAAATAAAAGTCGGTCTAAAATTAAAACCGTTTTTACTTGAATTAAGAATTTGCTATCTTGAACACTCATGCTTAAAATAAGAATTTTATTTAAGAATTTTTTCCAAATGTATTGAAATCTTGATTCAAGATTACATTTTGTATTTAAAATTTTAGGTTAAACTTTATCTAATATAATATGATCAAAACAAGTTTTTTGATTCTAGTACATTACGTACGTATTTAAGAGTAAATATGAACTTAATTATATAAAGATGCAAATATTTTGGAACAAAATTTATAGTGCTTGTTTCAAGAATATTTCATACTTATATGGAGCAATTTGGTATCTCAATTCAAGTTCAAAATAAAATTGAAAAAAAATACGTTTCGTCCTTATTTTTTAAGAAATCACGTTCTTATTTTAAGAATTTCGGGATTTAAATCGAAATAATTGATATAAGATCGAAATACTACATTTAAGGATTTGCGTTCTTCCACCCAAATCAAGAGTGGATTTCTTTATTTTAAGTGCGAAATACTTAATTTTTTCATTTCCTCATTTCGAACTATCCATTTTTACGGAATGTTCCTGAAGTAAATTCGTTTTAACACTTATGAGATTATTTTTTTATTTTATCTTCTATGTGTCGCAGACTTTACTGACTTTCTGGTTTTAACAACACTTATTCTTCCTTCATCGACACTTGGCAGGTTCTTTTCGAAATTTTATTTTTTTTAACATATTTTTTCTTACTGGTGTTTATGGCTTCGATCTTTGATATTTTCGCTGCTATTATATAAATTACAAACTGGTAACCCTTTAGAACATCAAATCTAAGCCCAAGCCATTCTCTCAGCTGCCAGGATTGTATTTCTGGCTATAGGCCAATGTGGACACGGTCAAGATGTCGCCTGGTTGGCATTGGTATCCTTGTCGCTTAGACTAACATCATCTTTTTTTCGGTTACCAAAAGGCCAAGGCCATTGCGGGATGTGGCCAACGTTAACAGCTGCTACAAAAAAAAAAACTATCTTTCGTGGTGTAGCCCAGAGCTAAATTGTTGGCTGGCAACTTGGCAGAGACACTAAACGTGGGAGTTTTTATATCAATGTTTATAGTATAAGTGTTCGATGGAACAGGCGTATTAGTGGGGTTCATTATTATTATTATTGTTTTGGGCTTCCAGGGTCACTATGAGAAGAAGACTAACCAGTGCTTCATAGTTATTGTTTAGCACTCAAATGTGACTCTGATGGATTATATTTGGGAAGACGGGTTTTTACAGGACTGCGACTCATCGGATCAGACTGTTGCGATGGCGGTTCAATTCAACAAGTGTTCCAGTATAGAAAGAAGCTGAAAGCAAACTTGGTGGTTAAAAGTGAAAGAAATGGCCATGACTTTGAACTGAAAAACATATGTACTCTCTGTATTTAATTTTTAGTCTAAAATATTTTTGTGAATGCTATCTTTCGCTTACAATGCATTTATAGCTTGACCAAAACTTAAGTCAATGGAGAGTAGCTAATCATGTCTATTTGCGATTTGTCGAAAATATGCCGTTTATAGTTATGAAGTTCTTTCCAAACCCGTACGATAGATATTATCCAAAAGTAAGCGCCACTATGTCGTAAAATCGGAACAAAAATATAAATAATGACGATGAGCACGCCGATGACAAACCACCTTTTTATATAATAGCGTAACAGTTTTGGGGTAAATATATAACAAATCCTCGAAATTTGCTTTGAAATGGCAACCGATATCGACTTAATCCAACAAACTTATAATTATTTTGCTTGCATTTTGTAATCCCTAATGGCATACGAAATCTCAGACAGACAGACCTACCTGTCTATATCAACTCACCTATTGTTGCCGATCAAGAACATAGATAAAAATCTAGTTTGTAAATCGGAATCCAACAAACTTATTTTAATTATTTGACTTCCATTTTGTACTCCCCGTTCTAATGACACTATACATCTCGAACAAACACTCTTTCTTGTCTATATCAACTCATCCAATTGATGCCGATCAAGAACATGCATATAAATCTAGTTTATAGAACCCAACATGCCTCCCTGTGACTCTTCATAAACCTAACCTGCCTTTCCCGTTAATCAAAATCATACTTGTCATTTTTGTTTGCTGGGTTACCCCGTAAGGCCAACAAATTAAACGTGTTGCAATAACAAAAACCAAGGCACATGTGTCGCTCGCTGTTTGCATTATGATTTAAATATTTCCATGCGTCCAAACAAAACGACAAACTAAAAGCCAGCGACGCCAGCAGCGCTGCTTTAGTTAACTGCACGCAGTATGCGTTGTGTGTGTGTGTGTGTGTTGTATGTGCACAACAATCTGCTCAGTCATTCATGGCATACTTTAGCATGTAAGCTGTCAGACAAACCCTCGGCCAGCTGCTGGGCCCGGCTCAACCCCCTTCTCCCACACACACATACATTCATACACATAAAACAAGGGAAATTGTTATAGTCAGCCATGTTGCCGACGCCGCTACCTGCACCGCACCCAACTATGCCCCCTTGCTCACTCTCTATCTGGCCATCAGAGCAGAGTAGTTGGAGTTTCACTGCACAACATTATGTGGGCAATCTGCTCTATTTTTAGTGCTCCGACAATGACGATGATGATGACGACCACAACGATTGCAGCAGCCAGCAGAATCTGCAGCAGAAGCAGCGTCGGCATCAGCAGCAGCTGTTGCCATTGCAAATGACGTTACGTGGCAAAGCATTTAGACCATTTTAGCTATAGCTTTGGCTGCCGCCACTAATCCAGCCGCAAACGGCAACAACAAAAATTGCTTACGAGGGCAGGCTAAAAAGTTAGTGTCGCAAGATGGTATTTAGAGTAATAGTCATAGGGGGGTTAGTTGGTAGAGCCAAGACAAATGTATTTACTGCGATTTATAACTTACAGTTTTGGATCTTTCATTTTTATAGTCCTTTCAGAAAATGTTTTATTATGGACTTAGGGCTTATATGAATTTTTCTGGTTGATAAATCCGTAAATCTCCAAATAAAATTGAAAATTTTTGAGTTACAAAATATGATTTCAAAGAAATGTAATTTGTCTATTTTAGTTTTTAAATAATTTTCGAAGTTCATGTAGAATACTTTTTAAAAGCTCTTAAATAAAGGGTAATGAAGTTCTTCGAGAAACCGCGATACGACACTCTCTTGAGCATAATACTGCATGTACTACCTTATAGAAATAATTATATGTACATTGCTTAAGATACATTTATTTTTTGAAAGATGGCTTAATTTATTGTTATACTTTATTGTTTTAGTGTTTAATTTAAGCTTTACAAAAAATAACAAATTATATTTTTAATTAACTAAGGGGCTCTGCTGCCTACTCGCTGCGCTCGGCAACCCCCGGCCCTACATACGTTCGAACTCTATATAAATGTCAACGACGAAAAACTTTTTTATATAATAGAGAGACATTCTTTAATACTACAAAAAAAAAATCAGTTTTTCTCCTTAGAAAATAATTATATGTGCAGAACTCTATTTTGCTTAAAAAACGGCTAGATATGGCTTATTTCCAGAACTTAAAGTAATGTAAGTTAGATATTAAATTTCCATTAACTTTATGAACAAGTTTTAGGCTGCAGGGCATTAAGTCAGCCAGAATTTTATAGGGTGGAAAAGTTAATTTTGGTCTCAATCCACTACTTTTTCGTCTTCTTATAATATACATAATTCTTGATGATAACAAAAATGTTAGCAATGGCATCTCTAAGATATTTTTAATCAGATTTTGGACAGAGTTTGTCATCGGCCAACCCCTAAATGCAATATTTTTTACCCTAAAGTATGATTTTGGAGCTTCTGCTTCGTGGTTTAAAGTCTTACTAGGCTGAAATATCCTGTTTCGGTAGGTAGATCCTTCAGATATCGTAGCTGTCTGATTAAAATAACAGTAACCACTTTTAACCGAGATAAAAGTAACCCTTTAATCCTACACTGCTCTTCATGCTAAAATGTATGCACATATAATTATTTCTATAAGGTATGCAAATCCTAGGCTGAAATTTTACATAAACAGATCTAGTTCAGAAATGAGTTGACCAACTCTTTTAAAAAAAAATTCTAAAGAAATTTCTTCAAATTTGGATATAAATATTGTTCATAAGATATCAAATGTAAGAAATGTGGTAGATAGAAAATCAATTCGTTGTCCAATGACATCTGAGCTCTTGACTTTCAGTTCTTTGCCTTGGCTCAAGCCAAGAGCTTTGCTTTAAATATTCTATGATAGCCGTAATGTGAAACCAAAAATGTTTAGAAGGTTGAAACAAAATTGTTTAAGTTTTAAGCCCTACATCCTATTTTTCATATTAGAAAAAAATTATCACTTTAGGTTATAGAACCGCCTTGAATTCATGTCGATTTCCCAGAAGAATGTTACGGTTTCGGTTCTTTATTGGAGATATGGATTTAAGCATTTATATATATATATTTTTTTTTTGCATAAGATGTTAAGAACTTCATTAAACTCGGACAACTTATTTCTGTCTAGCGAGTACTGTATAGTTAGGTTAGGTGGCAAAGATAGACCCCTGGGGGA
>JBAMAX010001484.1:0-103087 GCA_037043745.1 Chymomyza amoena | reverse complement strand
AGCGACACAGTCCACAATCTTCTAGGCCAGTTTTGTTTAAGCGGCTGCGGAGCCTACAATGTGCCATCAGAAGGCCCGTCAGGATTCTCACGGTGTTCTCTCCGTGAGTTACCATGACTCTTTCGGTTGTAGTTGGAGAGTCAGGTTTTTGACTGTTTAAGCCTTGGTATCTGTGCCCAGTGAAGCAGTCTTTTGTTACTCTCCTCTATTCTCAGTAGATTCCGTACCATGTGGTTACCAATCGCACAGTGTGGTACAGGACAGATTAGCGGTGTTGCTGCACCAGTCCTTGTAAGTTTATCTGCCAGTTCATTTTCAGGAACGTTGTTATGTCCTAGAACCCATCGTGAGCTTATTCCTGAATCCTAAATTATCCAGTGACGTTCTCACTTCTTTGACCAGCCTTGATGTGATCTTAGCTTTGCTTAATGCCTTTATTGCTGCTTGGCTATCAGACAGCATAGAAATATCCTTTTCATGGTAGTTCTTTTGTAGATTGAGTTCTACACATCTTCCAATAACGTCTAGAAATCTCAGAGACCATAGGATAATACACTTAGTGTCCTCTGGTTCTGTATACACGGCGTATGAGTATTATATACCCATATATTGCTTTTGGTTTGTCCAGCCCTTCTTTAATTAAGATTTCACAATTAGTAATTTTTCAGGGATTAGTGTTCAGGAGTTCGTTTGATGCCCAACCCCGCTTTAGAGTATTAAATACTTATTCACAATTAGTCATCTTTCTTGGATTAATGTTCATTTTCGGAACTAAAGTGAGTCAATTGAAATTATCAATCAGTTCATTTGCTGAACCACGGAACATAGTTTGCCCACCCCGCCTTAGAGTATTAAATACTTATTCACACTTAGTCATCTTTCTTGGATTAATGTTCATAGTCCGAACTAAAGTGAATCAGTTGAAATTATCAATCAGTTCATTTGCTGAACCACGGAAAATAGTTTGCCCAACCCCGCTTTAGAGTATCAAATACTTATCTACAATTTGTCATCTTTCTTGGATTAATGTTCATTGTCGGAACTAAAGACAATCAGATGAAATTATCAATCAGTTCATTTGCTGAACCACGGTTCACAGTTTGCCCAATCCCGCTTTAGTGTATGAATTACTTATCTACAATTAGTCATCTTTCTTGGATTAATGTGCATTGTGGGAACTAAAGTGAATCAGTTGAAATTATCAATCAGTTCATTTGCTGAACCACGGTTCACAGTTTGCCCAATCCCGCTTTAGTGTATGAATTACTTATCTACAATTAGTCATCTTTCTTGGATTAATGTGCATTGTCGGAACTAAAGTGAGTCAATTGAAATTATCAATCAGTTCATTTGCTGAACCACGGAACATAGTTTGCCCACCCCGCCTTAGAGTATTAAATACTTATTCACACTTAGTCATCTTTCTTGGATTAATGTTCATAGTCGGAACTAAAGTGAATCAGTTGAAATTATCAATCAGTTCATTTGCTGAACCACTGTTCATACTTTGCCCAACCCCGCCTTAGATTTTTAAATACTTATCTACAATTAGTCATCTTTCTTGGATTAATGTTCATTGTCGGAACTAAAGTGAATCAGATGAAATTATCAATCAGTTCATTTGCTGAACCACGGAAAATAGTTTGCCCAACCCCGCTTTAGAGTATCAAATACTTATCTACAATTTGTCATCTTTCTTGGATTAATGTTCATTGTCGGAACTAAAGACAATCAGATGAAATTATCAATCAGTTCATTTGCTGAACCACTGTTCACAGTTTGCCCAATCCCGCTTTAGTGTATGAATTACTTATCTACAATTAGTCATCTTTCTTGGATTAATGTGCATTGTGGGAACTAAAGTGAATCAGTTGAAATTATCAATCAGTTCATTTGCTGAACCACGGTTCATAGTTTGTCTTACTGTATTAAAGTCTTATCCACTACCTAGTCTATTAGGTATATCAAATTCGGCCACTTCTGGCTTTATATACTATATACCCATATTTCATTTTTGTTCTTGTTATATCCTACAACCACAACAACACCAAGAACAACAACAACAACAACACAATGACAACTGCGTCACTTGTTTTGCCAGTTGTTTCCACAAATTTTAAATATTTACTGTGACAATTTTCACAACAATTTTCCAAACAACCCCTTCACGCCTTAAAGCCAGCTAGTTCCTGCTTTTTGTTGCTGAGAATTTTAATTTATTTCCTCATTCATTTTAATTTTTCAATAATTATATGCAATTTAAACTGTTGTTGTTGTTGTTGTAATTCATATTATAATACAAAGTTGAAACTGTTGTATCGCTGTAATTGCCACACTTTGTTCGCCATTTTGTAATATTTTCTTCATGATGAGCAAAAATTTAATTAATGGGCACATAATGAAAATTAAACGTTGCTTAAATTAAGTATACGCCAAGTGTTGCCTAGTTCCATTTCCTCTATAATTCTTATAAATTTATTTTATGTCTTATATTTTTGTGCTCATCAATTTTTGTTGTTTGTGCCACAAGTAAGTTGCATTTGCTGCCAAAAAAAAAAATCTATTGGTATGGCTGTCATTTCCTATGCCACGCAAATATGCCAAGCAGTTTGTCGAGAATATAAACAAGTATTTAAGATATTTTCAAAAACTACCTAGCAAGAAATTATTGTATTGATTATTGCGATAAAGTAACTTTTGGATACACTAGAATACCTTGGCCAAGACCTATATGTTGAAGTATCAAGTCTCTTTTGCCCAGTAGGCGGGTCCAACATGTTCCAAGCCCCAGACAAGTTGGAAAAATGGGTTGACAGTTTTTTGCCAGATCTGATAAATGTAGACCTCGCAGTGAAAAACCCTCCAAAATAACCAAGTCCTGGGTCCGCCCCTGGTTCAGCCCTGATATATGCTCAAATAAACACTTCGAAGTCATAAACCTCCCAAATGCCCAATTCCTGGACCCACCCCTGGTTCTTCCTTGATATAGCATCAACCACAAGACAGCACTGCCTAGCCCTTCAAATATAACCATTTTTTTCATTGGGATGCTTCCATTAACCCGTTTAAAGCTTAAGGAGTGATATGGCAAGTACCTGCAATGCCCAATTCCTTTGACCACCCCTGGTTCTTCCAGGATAGATATTGATCAACCTCAAGACAGCACTGCCTTGCCCCTTCCTTCAAATATAGACTTTTTTTCATTGGATTGCTTCTATTAACCCGTTCAGAGCTTAAGGAGTGATATGGCAAGTACCCGCAGCCGCAACTACGTCGCACAGTCCGCACTTCAAAGATCCATCCACCGAGGTATTGGTAAACCTTCTTGTGCGTCTTCCTTCAGCATCGTTCCGCAAAACATAAAACAAAATGTTCACCTTCCATCAACTATTCTCTTTTTATGACTTTCCTTGCGAGAAAAAATTTGAATGCTGGGCTTGGTTTCTACTTTTTTCTTACATTATCTGGCGGACGCCGTTGGAGTTTGGTGTGAACTCCCCGATAAATACAAAAAGTCAAAAATTGTTCTACTGGAATGGTAACTATATTCACATCTGTCTATTTGTTTGGGCATTTCCACGAGTTATCGGTCTAGTCCGCAGAAATTATGTCTCTCCAGCCGATTTTATCTTGTACCTGCCGGCGCCAAGGGTACAAAGATCCTCCATTCTTCCCATCCCAGATGTGGGCGTCTTTGTGTTCGACATCTTTTCAGTGACTTTCGGTAATATACCTTTTAAGCCGCATGTAGACAAGTCAGTGCAATGTGACTATAGCATGTGCCTGAGTAGGTCAGTGTCGCCGCCAAGATCGTGTTTCTTTCGAATTTGGAAATCATAATTCATATTTATCGGTCCGCAGATCCCTGAAAGATTCTCTTAAAAACCATTACTCTTGTCTTATCGGATGTTGGCAAAGTTTATGCTACAGTGCCATAAAGAAGCACGGGCATAATAAGGGATCTGTACAGGGCTAGGGACTATACCCATCTTGTCTGAAGGGCTTTCGACGAAGCTTGCATTCCTCCTCTCCGAATTGTGTAGAGTTTTTCAAGCGGGGATAATCGCAATCTGGCAAGCATCCAGACTTATTGACACCTTGGACGGTATCCAAGGAACATTGTAATTCTTCTCGATAGTAAGGCTGCAATTAAAGCCCTTTACATCGCATACCATAAAGAGTAAACGGATCCGTAATCACCACCCTCTGCTGGGATCCAGGTCACTCAGATGTCCCTGGTAATGAGGAGGCGGATGAGTACGCCATGAACGGCTCAGCGCTGGCAGCTAACCTTTCGGTTACAGACAAAGAAAGTCCATTACAGGGCGTTATATCGCAAATCTGGGAAATCGGCTGGTGCTCTGGCCGAGATATGATCCAAAGCGAACACCTGAACTTCTGTGCTTCCATAAAAATAGGACAAGGATCGTAGTATGGGTTGTAACGCGGCACTGCACCATAGGCAATATGGCTGAGAGGTTGAACATTCCCCATCACGATTTTTGCTGCCGCTGCAGAGATGAGGATGAGATAGAAAGCTTTCGAAACCTGCTATGCGACTGTCCGGTGCTTTTTAGAAGACGAAATCGGTTTCTGGGTAAATTTTCTTTGAGGATCTGGGTAGTCTAGCCTATGTGCCCATAGCGGATTTGGCTACTTTCGTCGAATCCTCAAAATGGTTGCAATATGAGAGACTTAGGCGATTAGGGATGGACAGTTTTTGATTCTCCTCCATAATCCTTCGCTTTCTTCAATTGATTTCCTACCTTTCTTTTAATAAGGCAACACAAAGGACCTCATGATCTCTGTCTGATCTTAGTCACTATCTGAGCTGCCTAAAGAAATTAACCTATCCAAGGCATTCTTAGAAACGGAAACTGTATTTAAGACTGGATTTTGGTAGAACCTTCTTAGAAACCTTTGAACTTCTGACTGTAATTAAATTTGGAGTAACTAGAGCAATTGCAAACTTGACGTGCGAACTCCAATTGATAGTTTCGAGCTAATCGATCCAATCGATATTGCAGTCTTCTTTGAGCTCTTAACATATCATCGGCAGGAAAACGTCTATATCGGTGAAGAATATAGACAAAGACTCGAAAAAAGCACAGTCGATCTATTAAGTTCAAGCGGATCTATTTTCCTAAAAGATGAATACATTTGGGATCAATCATAAGCTAAATGATGCTCCAGCGGCAAGGGGGGTCTGGGGAAGCTTTTCGAGACACAAAATTCAAATGGAAAATCTTCAAAAATATTCCTTTCCCGTATCACAAGGGGGACGTACATATATTTTGACAAAAGCGTCCGGTAATTTATGGATGATCCCTTTTCAAAGAATAAACCGATTATCCGATAAAACTGAATCAAAGATCCTATCAAAAACGAGAGTAGGTGGTTTGGTTTATTATTCTAATATCCATATTATGGATTTACAGGTATAACCTTACCTAAAATGAGCTATTCTAGCAATGACGAGCACGTGTCCCCGACTTTCTTGTGAATTTCATTTAAGGGTATGGTATAAGGACAAAAATTTAGACACTTCTGACTCTAAAAAGTTTTTTTTTTCGTGTTGTTGTGTAATACCACAATGGAAGTTATGTAATATAAACCCAAAAAAAAAAAAATAAAGCGTTTCCATGGCATTAGAAGAGATCTTATCCGAAAAACATACCATCACCAAGATCAAGGCGTTTAGTTTTTCTCACTATATTGTCGGTAATTTTGAGGGATCTTCGCTGCATACTTCTGTATGCTACATACAATTGCACAAATTTAATGTACCTCTTATCTTTGTCAAAGGATATATACAATTTTTGATTTGAGGGAATACTAAAGTCAAGATTAATCTTGAATCTGAATCAATTAGGAAGTAGCTCGACAGTGGGTTGTTCCTTGAAGTCCTACAAGGACTTGAAGCCAGTGGCATACTTTCGATAAAATTTAATGTACTCAGCTCGTTTGTTCTCAGAGATCTAGATATTTGTAGCTAGACGATAAATCATTTTTAAACATCGGATGCTTGTCTTCTTAGAGATTTATAAAATCAAAAAAAAAAAAATACCATATTGCCAATCCTCTTTGAAGGTATAGAAAAAGCGAAAGTGCAGGTGCAACCAACTTACACCTAGTCGTCAGTCAGGTCAAGTAACAGAATTTCAACCATTAAAAAAAAACTATTTGAAAAGATGCGACGCAGAATTGCAATGATGATGATGAAGTGAATGCAGATGATGATGTTGTGAATGCAGATGATGATGTTGTGAATGAAGATGATAACGACGTTGGCATTGCTGCGAACTAAAAGCGACGTCAGTGTCAGTGATTGAACTGCGCCAAATTGAATGAATGCATTGTGTGTGTGTGTGTGTGTGTGTGTGAGTTTATTGTGAGTGGTTTTGGTCGCATCTGGGTCTGGGTCTCTGGTTGTTGACTATCCGCCGATTCTTTAGATTTTAGTTGCATTGCAAAATCCGAAAACAAAAGGAACTAAATAAGCGAAACGCGCTACGCGGCTCTCTTACGCTCGAATTCGTAGTAAAAATAAAACTATTGATTTATTTGGCTTTTTGGAAACAATTGCCAAAAAAAATAATATTGGAAAACCCAAAAATATGAGCACGGAATTGAATGGCAAATGAATGTGGCCAGCCATTTTATAATAGCTAAATAAATAGATTAGTTTTGATGGGATTTTTTCGATTGTGGCTTTTGCGTAATTTCCAAATCCACACACTGATTGTGTGCGTGCATCTGTGTGTGTACCTGTGTGTGTGTATCTATGTGAGTGTTATAAGTAAACCTATTGTAAAATTACAAAATACAAATCACCAAAAATACAAAGTCGAAATTAAATTCTCATTTTGAAAATCTGCACGCTGCGCATTTTGGTTTTGTCTATTTTGATGCGATAGATACAAAATTTACAAATTGCCAGAACCAGTTGAAAATTGAATTTGAAAATTGCGCAATTTTCTAGTGCGCATTTTGTGCAAGTGATTTGCTTTACAAGGATTATCACCAGCTCAGGGTCATCCTTACACAGACATGGCCATACTGGATGAAAAGGTAAGAATGTTGGTAGTCGTAGCTCCCACGTACAAAAGGCTGCCAAGTTAATCTTGGAAGCAAATTAAAATGTTAATGCCAAGCGCAAGAGCCAAGATAAATAACACTGAATAAGCAATACAAAGTCGCAATCCCGACGAAAAAAAAAAATAAAATATGGCCAGTACAAAATAAACAAAGCAGCCGAATTTTTATACTCTTAATTTTGAGAAGTGTACCTTAAAAAATATTTTCCTATAAATTAGAAATTTTTCATAATTTGAATAATTTATTTTTTTAAATTAAAAAATATCCAAAACTTTACAAGTATCTGAAATATTTTCTTAACGAGAAGTAGCTCAGATATTTTTTATACTAAAATATAATGCTTAAGTACCTTAAATAAATTTGAAAGATAAATTTAACGCAATAAGCAACAAAAAGTCGCAGTCTCGACGAAAAAAAATTAAATATTGCCAGTATGAATTAAAGAGCCGAATTTTTGTATACTCTTTTCTTTGATAGGCCCATTTGCTACAAGTAGGAACCTAATTTAGGTAAAAGTTTATTCTGGATTGCCCTTAAATAAGTTTAATTTCTTCAAAATTTGCGAGAGTTCCAGCCTAAATCTAAAATAGTAACATTAGAAATTATAATATTAGAGACAGCCCTCGCATTCAAAGCAACAGTGAAGTAACTTCTTTATTTGAATAGGTTTTATTGGAAATCTTTAAAATTTTTCAAAAATTAAAAAGTTTTTAATATTTTGTTTATTATACCCTGTACCGTATGGTCCAAGGGTATATTAAGTTTGTGCAAGCCGAAAATGTATGTAACATATAGAAGGAGACGTCGGAGACACCCCAAAGTTACCTTAAATATGATCAGGGTGAATAGAGAAGTCGATATACCCATGTCCGTCTGTCCGTCTGTCCGTCCGTCCGTCTGTCCGTCTGTCCGTCCGTCCGTCCGTGTGAACGCCTAGATCTCAGAGATGGTAAGAGCTAGAGTTACCAAACTTTCACATTAGATCCCATATTATGCCATAGGAGGCAAGTTTATTTTATTTTTTGATATCGGGGATAAATTATATAGCTCCCATGGGGGTGTTTGAGACGACCTTGACAAAAAAAAAAGCGTTTTAGATGAATAATTCGTTTGTTTATGAAGATATCGTAACGAAATTTGGCAATCGAAAGTTTTTTATAGTTCCCAATCACTGTACCAAATTTTATCGAAATCGGTTGACTATATGATATAGCTCCTATAGGACCGATCGGCCAAAATAACTCTTTTAAAGAAAAATTCGCTATATTTCGTTTTTTAATAAAGATATCGTAACCAGATTTGGCGTTTGGAAATTTTTTAGACCACTTAAGCAATGTGCCAAATTTGAACAAAATCGGTGGACTATATCATATAGCTCCCATAGGTCCGATCTTCCAAAACATCGATTTTTTAACAAAATTTGTTGTGTTTCGTTTGTTTGTTAAGATATTGGGACCAAATTTGCCATTCGTGAGTATTTTATAGTTCCTAAGCACTGTACCAAATTTAATCCAAATCGTTTGACTAGATCATATAGCTCCCATAGGACCAATCGGTCCAAAAACACGTTTTTTATACAAAATTCGATGTGTTTTGTTTGTTTGTAAAGATATTTGAAATAACTTTGGCGTTCATATCTTTTTTAAGGTATTTAAGCACCGTGTCAAATTTTATTGAAATCAGTTGACTATATCATATAGCTCCCATAGGAACGATCGGTCAAAAAAAAATTTTTGCTTAAAAATTCTTCTGTTTTTGGTTTTTTGTGAAGAAATCGGACTTTATTACAAGCTAGTGGTACAGGGTATCCTAAAGTCGTCCGCGCCCGACTTTACGTCCGCCATTTTTTTTTATCTCAAATTTTGGCAATATGAAATATCTTGAACTACTTTTATTCAAGAAATCTTATAAAGAACAAGAAAAACAAAAAATAAAGCAATAATTTAAAATAAACATCTCCTATTAAAATCTTTGATTTTCAAAAATGAACTGAAATTGATACCAGCAAGACTTAAATAATTTCCTTCGAAAACAAAATCTTAGGAAAAAAGTTGAAATTTCTATTGAACCTTTTTTATTTTTTCAAAAACTTAATTTTAGAAAACAAATCAAAGACTTTCCGCTTTCCGTATTAATAGCAGTAGGTCTTTTGTTGGTATTGACCTAAGATGGAAGGGACTAATCATTTCCTCTCCCATGTGACAGGCTCCGTCCCATACCGGCGCTGGAAAGTCACAGAGAATGTGTCTGTCCGATAGGCCAATTTTCTATAGATGGTATCTAACAGTGTAGTGGCCAAATAGGTAAGCTACCAGGAGCTTTAGGTCCGCTCTGCCTAGACGTTTTGTCTTGATCGCATCCAGAGGTTTGACAAGCACTTTTGCTTGACGAAGCCTCGGAATGGAGAACCAGTATCTCCTATGTTCTCCTGCAGCCCATTTGTTTATCATGGTTTTGATTGTGGACCAGCCAATAACACAAAACGGCGCTGGAGATGTAGTCAGGGTGGAGGCACCCTGTCGTACTAGATCGTCAGCGATCGTGTAACCATCCATTCCCGAGTGTCCAGGCACCCAACGTAGCAGGACTTTGTTCCTGGAGGACAGGTTTTAGCGATATTATTTACCCATCCTGGAGCATCTCCTCCAGAATGGTAATGCCCTAATAGCAGCTTGGCTATCTGAAAAAATGCATATGTTTGCTCCACTAGTTCCCTTGAGAAGGATACTAAGGGCGCAAACCTCTATGACATGAATCTCCGCTTGAATGACGATGGTCCAAATGCCCATTGTGGTAGAGATTCTGGTGTTGGGTCCCTGCTCAGTTTTGGACCCATCCGTGAACCATTGTTGCCACCGGAGGTTTCGACAGGGGCTGCCATCAGCCCAAGTCTCCCGACTTGGGAGACGACATCTAAATTTCTGGTAATGAAATAATTCCCTGGTCATAAGATCTGATCTAGAGCAGATCGATACGTCGATACGAATTCTAAGAAAAATCAGAAAATATCGACTTCTAAAAACTATCGTCGATACGAATTCTAAGAAAAATCAGAAAATATCGACTTCTAAAAACTATCAACTAAACATTTAATTTGGAAAATATGATCTTATGGACTATATCATATAAAAGAAAGTATTTTTCCACATATTTTTGAAGCTCTTTAAAAGAAATCATAGAGATCCACAAAAAATTGTACATTTTTAAGCATATATTCCAAAATATTCAACATATATACAAGCATTTAAAAAATCATAAATTAAAAAAAATTCAATAATAAAGTGTCACAATAAATTTTAAAGCTTTGCTTTTATATCAATATTGGATCATAACCTTTTAAATTTATTGATTGTCTATAAAATAAATATTCGAAAACATAAAAAAAGCTTTCGAAATTAAAAAATTCTTTTTTAACCTTTATTTGATACGTTAAAACCAAAAAAAAAAAAAACTTTCGAAATTAAAAAAATTATTTTTGAACCTTTATTTGATACGTTAAAACCAATCTCAAAAAAAATTATAAGAGAAATTTGCGTCGCTTTTAAAGATTTACTAAAAAATTTATATTTTATTTAAAAAAGTAATCTTAAAAGTTGAATTTCTTAAAGAAAAAAGTTTTTTTTAAACTTACTTCATACCGGCCATCGGAATGTTGAACCAAACGATCGCAGAATCTTTTATAGAAAAGTGTTTTGATTAATGAGCTTTTTATAATGTTTTAGGTTAAAGTTAAAAAGATTTTCTTAAAAAATTATCTAATCGATTGATTCAGTCCACAAAAATATTTGTAAGGTTTTAATTGAAAAAAAAATGTTGAATATTTTTACGGCAATCCCTTTTGTTGAGGAATCGCTTTCCCGATGAAAATGCCTTTTAAAGTAGTCTGTTCGATTCGGTCTTCGTAAGGCTGAATCCAATCTAAGCAGGAACTTGGAAGCAAAACTTTCTAGATGCGCTTAAATATTTAAATCTTTTTACCTCCAATAGTTTTGTTAAGGGTGTAATTTCCTAAAAAAGTAGGCACCCACCGTCTTGCCAAAATTTCTTCAAGTGTCCACATTTTCTCGAACCTACTTAACCAAATTCTTTATCTGCACATTACGAACTTGACGAAAATATTAGCTAAAGGGCATATTTTCGTTGAAGAAGGCTTTTTCCCACGTTTATCACCCGCCCAAGGGCCCACCATTTTGTTGTTGGGTGGGGGGTCTCTATGTATCTGAGTTTGTGTGTATTTCAATTTTTATTTTTTTTCCGCCTGCCACTTAGGTGTGAAAATCACTTGTCAATCTTTTATGTAAAGAAGTCGTTGCCGTTGTCGTCGTCGTCGGCACAGCGTCTTCTTCATCTTCTTCACTCGCGTCTTGCGCGTCTTTCGTCTTCATCTCTCTTTGCTTGGCGTCTTTCTAACTTTCCTCGTCTTTTCGGTTGTTGTCACCTGGCCAGGTCGTAAAATTTTGTCGACTGCTTCCGTTTTCTTTTGCACTTAATTGTGTCTGCGTCGCAGTTGGCGTCGCTGTCAGCGTCACTCTCAGCTGTTGCGCTGCTTTAGTTCTAGTTGTTGTTGTTGTGCGTCTGGTTCAAGGTGAGTCGTCGACGCGGCGACGTCTTCAAGTTTGGACGCATCTTTCAATTCGTGGGATTGCAACAACCCGTTGACTGGGAGCAAGCAAAAAATGAGAAAAATAAAGAAGGCAAAAAAAAAGAAAATTCGAAATGTTTGCCACTGCCAAGGACTTTTTTGTTGCCTTTGCCTTTGGGTTAGACGTTGCCTTAGCTTCGATTCGCTTTTGGCGCTCTTTCTGGTTGTGTTTATTTTGGCTTGGGGTTATTTCTACTTTTTGTATTTTTCACTTAATAAAATTGTTTTCATTCGACATTTCATGCGCTTTTCAATATGTTTAAAAATAAATGTTGCCATTGTGTATTCTTTTGCCTTTTGCTTATACTTGTAAATGCCCTTTACTGGTAAAGTGAAGGGGGTATATTAAGTATTCAAGAGAGTATGTAATAGGGTAAAATAAGCATTGATGAATCTATAAAATATACTTATACCAAATATGACGACAGTATGATTTGATGATCATCATGAGCGAAGATAACTATCTATTGATAGGAGTCTCGGAGACCATACGGTCTAGCTGATAAACAATTTTTCCTATACCCATCATTATGTCGGAGTTTCGGAGACATTACAAATCAAATGATTTGCTAAATTAAGAAAATCTTCTACTCTTACGCTTCATGACATCTTCTTCTTCAGCTCTGGTTTTACTCAGCTATCTTAAAGAATTCAGGAAATCAGATCTCATTTCCAATTTCTTCCTTTCCTTATCGATCTATCACTACAAAATGGAATTTTATGTATATACTAGTGGGTCCGGCAGACGTTGTCCTGCCCGAACTTTTTGAATAGTCTTTAAGTGTATAAACATCGTAGATTCTCTAGTTAGCTTATCTAGACAATCATTAGATTTTTGGATTAGTTGACTTTTATAACTCTCTAAAAAGTCGTATGGACGAACTTAAGTATTCTTAAGAGAGCTCGCATCTCTAATAAATTCATGCCCCACAGAAACTACAATTCAACCCCTTTGCGACCAATACCCGGTGTTAAACAATTTTCTACTATGCTTTATTCACGATAATCATAAAAATGCATATATCTCACGAACCAATATACACAAATACATCACAATAAACTTAAAACCCGTATTAATAACTTCTAAAAAACTCAAAAATCAGATTTTAAATTCATTGACGCGTTCTGAGAACATCCGTAACACGTAAAACATAAGTTTCTTCTTATAGGTATATAAAATTTCTGTGTCACAATGTTAGTTACTATACTCCTCCGAAACGGTTGGACCGATTCTCATGAAATTTGTGTGCCTCTCAATAAAATAAAATTTATAACGTTTATAATTTTTATGTGCGATCGATTACACTTTCTCCTAAATAATAATGAAGACCTCCCCATTTATATCAAGGGATCGATCAGCAGATCATAGCGCCTATCTAGGGATGTGGTATTCAGATCTGGGGTACTGTAGCTAAAGAAAACTACTATCGTTCCAAATTATCTACAATAAGGCATCTCGCCCTTTATCGGAATATGAAGGGTACTTCAGATATTTTTCTTTTCTTTCCGTTTTCTCCGGTAGAAAAAGATTTACACTTTTCTCTATAAGAAACAGAATTCATGATTTTGCAGCAGATATAATAAATGATAGTTTCACTAACTATGTAAATAAACTTATAGGATCGTTCACAATAAGAGTAGACAAGCTTTAACCATCTCTATGGGAACTTCTCCACGTAGGCCAATTTGATTAGGTATACCCTATATGCACGATAACACCAAAATCATTTGACAACTTCTAAAAAAGAAACAAAATTATGTACAAATTATATTAAAAACAACATAAACAATATACCACTAAGGACTATCTAGTCTATATGTGACTCCGCCAGGGATCAAGCGGTATAACCTAAATAAAAAATATTAAAAAAAATACATATTTTTGCAGTCAATACACAAGTCAGAACTGGGGATTTGCACAAAATTATGTCGATCTTTGTAATTATAGCATCCATTCCTCTTGATGTACTTACCTCGAAACTGCTAAATGGTAAGGACTTAAAACTTCTCAATAGTCTTTCTGAATAACTGAATAATTCTAAATCTTCTGATTAAATACAAGTAACATAAATATATAATCCCCTGTTTGACCCCTTGGAGAGGAACATAGATATCAATAAAGAATCAGCTCTTATAGAATATATAACTTCTAAGCACAGAGACGACCGAATTAAGACTATAGGATCAAGCTCAGCTTTAAAATTCTTTGAGACGTTTCAATGATTTCCGATCAATCTTCAAAAATAAAAAAGATTGTTCGCACTTTACGTCCAGAAATATAAAAATGCTCCAACAACAAATTAGTCTAAAAAATTCTGCATTTAGGCACAGCATTTTGTTGGTCTGGCACTTTTGCACATCTGCATTGTTGATAGGGTTGTTAACGTCCGTTGGTAGGGTACTGCTAATCAAAAAATGCGAACATTTCTATTACAATAATTCCGATTTAAGTAAAGTTTTAGAAACGAACAATGAAAACGAAAAATTGAAAAACTCACAAATACTAGATATGGGTGACGGATCGGGCTTGAACTGTGGTTTGTGAGCTTCTAAATTGCCAGCAGCGGGAATTTATCTTCAAATAAACTTTCGAGTCATAGTGTGGGCCTAGACTAAATAATATAGCCCAAGTTCAGAATAAGTCCTAAGAAGCAATAAGCGAGGCCGATAACCTAAAAAATTATTTTTAGTCTTAGGTCCAGCATTTTGTAATGTTCAAATTCTGCCCTCAGATTTGTCATTACCGTCGCTAAAAATCCATATTTCTTACCCAACCCGAACTTTAAACAAAAAAAAAGTCACATATAATGTCCGCTAATTTGTAATTCTGAAAGTCTAGCCCCAGATTCGTGATAAACGACCCCAAAAGCCTATTTTTGCATACCCAACTTGAACTTTAAACATAAAAATAAAAAAACACACATCTTAGGTCCGCCATTTTGTAATTTTCAAAAACTAATAATGTGCCCTTAAAGTGAATATCATATCAAAGGGGTTGCAATAATGTTTTACGGAGAAAAAGATTCAATTGTGATTAAATTATGGATTTACTTTGCTTTAGCGGCTTTTAAAATTTAAAAACTTACCATACAGATTTGAGATAGACGAGGAGACGAAAATTTGAAGTCCTAGGAGGAGGTCGCTGGTTTGACAGATAATGATCCATAAACATAATTCTTAACAGATTTTTCTTTTATTAATATATTAATTATTATAAATGGGCTGAAACTAGATTTGATCAATATTGGCTTACTAAACGATAAAGTAAAGGAATAACAATTTAGAAAAATCTCCTTCTGTAGCCAATATTTTAGAAAAAAAATGCTGAAATACACAAAAGGCTTTTCTTTATAAGGGGAAATAAATATATTGATAGCATAATAGAGGCAAAGGCAAATAACACAAATTATACCAATTTAACTTGAGCAAAAAAAAGCAAAAGCTTAAAAAAACATGAAATATAAAAATGGAACTTTATCAAAAAATACCTAATTAATTTATTGGAAGTGTAAAAATAATTAATTAGTCATTAATGAGTTTAAGCATTTCATATAAATATTAAAAAAAAAATTTTAATCCCTTTTTTTATTTTAATTTTTTATGCGTTATGCTGGTCTGTACAGATTTTATATTGTTGGAATTTTTTTGTATTCGCGTTCTTATTCGATTTTCGTCTCTTTCATATATCCCACTCTAATGGGTATATCCAATTCGTTCATAACCCACTTTAATGTAAAACACTTCTTTTTTTAGGTTTGTTTGCTATCGACACACTCTTTATCGCCCGTTTTTATCGTATCTGCCTTTGTTTGTGGTTTATTAGCAATTCTATTGAGCAGTTTGGGTTCGCCTTTAAATATACCTACATAGTATATATTTAGGCATCTTAAGCAGCTCGTTTCCCTTGCATCATCTTTATCAGCTGTACGGATGTCTTCCGCTCATCAGCTTTATACTTCCCATTTTCATCATCGTCGTCGTCTTCGTCTGCTTCATTATTCGCAACGCATTGTGCTGATGCGGCGGGTTCACTTAGCGCAGCCTTGCAAAAATTGTTTTGCTTTGCAGTTTGTTGTTGTTGCTTCCTCTCAATCTCTCTTTTGGCCAAATACTCTATCAATCTCACTTCTTTCTTTTCTCTATCTACGTTGCTGTGTGTTTGCTTTGTCCGCAGTTTTATGGCTACAACAAATTGTTTCCTGGTTAAGAGTCTTTAGTCTCCGCTCACTCTCCTCTCGCTGTCTATCGTCTATCGTCTACTTTTCGTCTATGCTTTTCAATTATTTTTGATGCGCGTTGATGGCTCCGTTCAACAGGCAGTCAAGACACCCTCTCAGACCCCTCTCGTTGCACCCCACCACCCATGGCAATGTGTGCCCCTCCCCTCAACCCGCTTTTTGTTGCTCTTGTCTTCAATTATTTATGAGCGAATTTTGCATGCGCTGATTTGATTGACTTTCGCCTCGGGCCAAGTTCGCTGCATGTATTGGAGAGTATCTGTGTGTAATTGTTTCCGTATTGGTACAAGGGCAGTTTGAGAAGTCAGTGACTTTTTTAATTAAATATATTTTTGTTTGAATGAAAATTCGATTTCTAAAAATATAGGAAATTTTTAGATTGATTTATGTTATTCCAGCGTCATTTGGATTTTTTGAGCTTCTAGGTCATTATGCTAGGCCATTTTTTTTAAAATAAAATTATTTTTTCACAGAAAAAACATATTTGGTCTATTTTTAGTCTTCAGATTGCATTAAGTGCGAAATTTGACAAGTTTTTTATACTTTTTAAAAATGTAGTAGGTTATCCAAGGATTATTAGGATTAACTTTTCTTTAAGAGCACCGTTTAAGGGTTCAGTTAATTTTTTAATAAAACATATTTTTTATTATATATTTCGGTGAAAATAATAATAATTCAATCGATCTCTCCGATTTTAAGGATTTTTACGCCTTATTTTTTAGAACATTGAGAAACTTTTAATAGCACTGCAGAAATATAATATTACTCGAAAAAATCTACTTTTGAGAACTTTCACCTTAAATATCTAAAGAGAAAAAAGAAACAAATTAAAAAATAAATAAAATAAAATAAATAAATAAAATAATCATTAAAATCGGATATGGAAAAAGTAGACCTCTTCACTTATTTTAGCCGATTTGTATTATTTATAAAAAAAAACATTAATAGCTTACGGAGTCGATCAGTCCAACGACTCATATAAGTCATAAATAAAAGTACAAATTTATCTTAAAAAATAAAAAATTTCTAAAAATTAAATATTATATAATGTTAACTATTAAAAATATTGGATTAGTCGAAATAAAAATTAAAAATTTATCATAAATATTTATAAAAATTATTTTTAAAATCCACGATAAGTCAAAAAATAAACTAAAAAATTTATCATAAAAAAAATAAAAAATGTATATCTAAAGTCAACGATTAAAAATATCAGATTGGTAAATAAATAAAAATAAAAATTTTTTATAAAATATACAAAATTTATAAAAAATTATATCTAAAGTCCACGCTAAAAAATATTGAATTAGTTAAATAATAGAGTAAATTTATAAAAATTATATCTCAAAACCACAATTCAAAAATATTAGATTAGTTGAAAAATAAAAGTGGAAATTTATCCTTAAAAAAATTGATAAAAATTATTTCTAAAGTCCACGATTAAAAATATCGCATCAGTCGAACTATAAAAGTAAAAATTTATATTAAAAATACAAAATCTATAAAATGATATCCAAAGTCCAGGATTAGAAATATTGGATTTAAAATTTAAAAATTTATTTTGTCATAAAATTTATTATAAAAAATTTGAAAAAATACAGCTTTCTCAATCCTTCTCTTCTTCTTTAACAAAGATTACATGCAACCTTTATAATCATTCATTAATACCTTCTTCATGATAGGACCTATCTCAAGATCCTCTAAAGTAATCCCAAAATTCAGTTCGTTTCTTAGAATCGTACCACTGTCTATCAAAAATCTTCATTTCAATTCACAAATCCGAAAACTCCTAAATTCGCAAACTCCTCAAACTGCCCTCGTCTGCAGCTGTGTAATATTATTTCAGTTTAATTAGTTGCCATAGCTGTACTGTTTATTTAGCTTAGACTAATGGTGACTTATTCTCTATGATTAGTTTAGGTGTTAATTTGTCTAATGTCAATCAAAATGGCTGACAATAGTTTGATACATGGCTTTGGGGCTTACAGTGCGTATGAGTGTTGGCTGTACTGATGACATTATATGACACAGATAATGCCACACGATTATTAGATCCTTTAAGCAGACAGTTGCCAAGGCAATCATATATGCATTAGACTGATTGAATGAAGGATGGCCAAAAACTTGGCCACTAACATGGCCATAATCATTGCCATAGCTAGGCAACCATTTTGTCAGCACAGAAAATGACATAAATTTGCACTCAGCTACAGTTGAACATCCATATATGGAATTTCTTCTATAGATACTCAATCCGTTCTTGACAGTTTTGTATCTTTGGTAGCTTTGCTCAACAATAAATTTTCGTAAATAAAGTAAGCGTTAAAGCTGCGGTCTTCTCAGCCAGAAAGTTCTTAAGTAAAGTTTATCACAAAAGTTCGGTAACTTCAGACAGCGCAAATTTCAAACTTATAATGGAAATATGCTATCATATCAATCAAATTATTTCACGACCAAATGTTGCCATCTTTACCAAAATGTTAAAGTTAAAGTTAACAACGTAGTAAATTTTTAAACGCAATTTTTGAGAAGCATTTTAAGGCAGTTTAACGAAACTGTTTGATATTGGTGTGGAACAAATATATGCGTAAAAAGTATAATTTGTTGGAACAATTTTATGAATCGGGAAAAGTGTTGAAAAATGGGGAAATGAACCGTAACTAAAGAATTTTTATTTAATGAGGCCCAATACAAAGCTCATTTTTTCTTGTTAACCTTATATTTCATATGTACAGTAGAAAATACTTTATTTATAAAATAAAGTATATAAATAAAAATTAAATAAATAAATAAATAAATAATATATGTATACAACATATATATAATACGTTTTTAGATCAATACTTTAATGGAAACGGTCTATAACGACCCATAACAAAAATGATCAGGACGAGAGACTCCTCCGAAACGGCTCCTCCGAAACGGATTCTCATGAAATTTTGTGTGCCTAAATAAACTAAAATTTATAACGTTTAGAAATTTTGTGTTTCCTTTCGACAAAAACAATTAACTAAAAAAATATTAGTTAATCTGACAATGTACACAATGCCAACCTAAATTAAAAAAAAAAATGTATTGGAAAATCAAATTGTCCTTTTTAGTATTTTCGTCGCAATTTTGTAATATTTTTACATAGCCTATTCTCGTTCCAGGAAGC
Source organism: Chymomyza amoena (assembly GCA_037043745.1). Classification (NCBI taxonomy): domain Eukaryota; kingdom Metazoa; phylum Arthropoda; class Insecta; order Diptera; family Drosophilidae; genus Chymomyza; species Chymomyza amoena. Next base: position 83,952 of record JBAMAX010001484.1, on the reverse strand, counting down.
TTCTGAACATTTTAAAAAAAGTCCCATTTAATCGGACAAAGGGCTTGGCGTCCAACCTCATATAAACAGACATACACTTTTTTTTATATATAAGATTGTGAACTATACTATAACTTAAGAAAATTCGTATTTTAAGGGAATACACAATAAATAAAATAAGAAATATAATAAATTGTGAACTAATTTATTAAATTCTCTTTCTTTCAGGTAAGCTTAAAAAAAATATTAATTCCACACAATACAAAATCCTGAAATTGTAAGTACATTATAACAATATAAAACTGGCCCAATGTTCCACATTGGAGCTCTTGGATATATGTATATATACCGTAAAATATGCTTCAATGTGTGGAAATATTCGGTGATACAAAAAATATTCTTAGTCGGGCGTTTTTGGTTTAATAAATGAACTCTTGTTAATGAGATTTCTGATATCTTTCAAAATGAATAGGATTAAAATAAGAATCTTTCCTAAAAACTTAAACGTTTAAAAATTTATTTAATAGAACATTTGCCAAAAAAATTAATTCTGAGCTTACCTATTTATAATCTTTATTTTGTTTATTATGGAAAAAATACATAATTTTTCTAAACAGCTTTATATCCAGTAAATGTTAAGCTTCAATTTGCTTATTTTATTTCTAAAAAAGAATTTTCTGTCTTAATTTTTTTTTAATTTATTGTGTTTTATTGAAATTTATTTTTTTGTTATTTTCAATCGCTTAAAAAATTTTTTTTCTTTTAAGTCTAATAAATAATAATAAAATAATTATAGAAATTAACTAAATCATTTTTTTAATTCAATAAAAATTAATAAACTAAATTCAATTTTGTAATCAAACTTGTTAAGTAATCGACTTATATGCAAATTCCAGCGTTTAACAATATTTAAGGTTTTTATTTAAATATATTTAAAAACACAAATAGCTACACTAATTTATTTTAACAATTTTATTATAATATCTGTTTCTGGTATAGAAATAACTTTGAAAACAATTAATTTGAAAATTTGAAATAAAACTTTTAAGATCGTTGGAATTATTTTAATACAGCATTCCATCAGTCATCAAATTTAGGCGATATTCAATTTTGCATAAAAAATTCTTTTCCAAAACAAATCCATCGATTTACCCGAAATATCTTTAAGAACGATTTTTTTAAATAATATTGAATAAAATTTGAAGCATATTCAACTAGAGATTTTTTGCGCATCCGTAAACATATATAAAGCTCTCTAGTAGTTCGCCTTCGAAAGTCAACTGGAATATTACTCTTTTAGTTTCCACTTCCACCAAAGTTCGACTGTAGCATTCTCTAAAATCTCGCAGAGATTTTCAGCTGTCTGATATTTCCTCATTGTCTTTTCTGAGCTGCAAGTCGCGCAATCAATCAAAATGTTGCAAGTCAAAGCGAAACATGTTCCAATGCAAAACACAAATAAACAAACAGACAGAAGGCAGACGAAAGAGCAGACAGACGGACAGACAGACGGACGGACAGACAAATAACAAGAGGCCATGTTTTGTTTTTGGACGCATCTGCTGCAGCTTTTTAGATAGTCAAAACTCAGCGCTTACAAAAAAAAAACAAATCTGAAAACTGAAATCCGAAAACTGAAATCTGAAATCAGCGCCAACGGCTACAGGCAACAGCAAACAAATACAGGCAGATATAGGGTAATACTTTTAAAGACTTTCGAATATATATTCATGGGAGTAACCATCCTATGAGCTGAAATCAGTCTTATTTATTTTGAAAAATAAAACGGTCTTGTGATGAGAACTCAAAAAGACTTCCTTGAACTACCGATGCAACCAAAAGTTATTAGTAACCACCAACGTTGTCCAAAGTGCAGTTATCATATATGGGATATTCCTATAAAACTATTTTCGTTTCCAAAATTGCAAGGAAACGTTCAAAAAAGACATTCGTTTTTAATTTGCTTTGGTTCTAGATTTATGCAAATTTAAATTTGACTTGGTAAACATTTCATGCATGGCAAAGTTTATGAAACAGCAATGAAAAAAGTCCATGAAAAAAGTAACTTTGCATTGTGAACTGTGCATCTACTTCCATCTAGGACAACCAACGACTATTTGCAGACAGTCGCTTTTAACTTGGTTCAAAAAAGAAATAACCTAATCTTAAGAACGTAACCGATAGAAGCGCATAGCATATTCCACAAATATATCCACGTAAGAACCATGGCGGCAGTTAGATGTACGCCATGCAGTTCTTTTACACTTTTTAACTCAAGTGCAAAAAAAAAGTATTTGAAAAGGCACCACTGTATCTAAACATATCAGACACTCTTCGAACACACCCGATAAGAGTCTAAGTAGCAGTTACAATCACGCACTTCATGCACATTTATAGGCTTTTATTTCATGTTCAAAAGAAACCCTTAAAAAAATCACCCTATACAAAAATTGAAATATCCCAGCAATATAATTCATTTAGGGACTCAGTGGTAGCCTGCGATATAATTATATATTATTTATATTTTTGATATATTTTAAAAGTAACCTCTCAAAAAGCACGCTTCAAAGACATTTTCAAATCATCTTACTCTTGCGAATACACCCACTTAAGAATCATACTCAGACACACACACTTGAGCCTTCATATGTTTTTGCTTCAAGTTTAAAAGAAACCTTTAAAAAACAACTAAAACAATCGTTCCAGAAAATAATTTTTGATATGGGAGCATTTTTTTATATATTTTTTAAAGAAACCTCCCAAAAGACAGTCTTTATAAACTTTTCAAAAGTATCCTAGATTCCACCAATACACCCACTTGAGAATCATAGTCAGCATGTGCCCATTTGTGTTTTTTTACTTTCCACCAATTCACCCACATAAGAATAATAGTCAAAAACACTCTAGTGCCCTTTTACATTTTTACTTCAAGTTTAAAAGAAACTTTTAAAAAACACCCTATAAAAACTTATTTACACCATTACATATCCCTGCAATACAACGAATTAAGAGTCATGTAGGAGTCAAACTCATAAATGTGCCCTTTTGAATTTTAACAACGTTTAAAAAAAAATCTAAATAAAACACCCTATATAAAAATATTCCAGCCATCACGTATCCCAGCCATTCAACGAAATAAAAGCCATAGTAGCAGTCAAATTCATATTTGTGTCCTTTTGTTTTTATATCAATATTAAAACAACCTTCAGGAAAAAACACCCTTTACAAACATATACAAACGATCATATTGTATATCACAGCAATAAAACGAAATAAGAGTCATAGTATCAATCAAAGACATGGTTGCTGCAATAGTTTCAGTCGAATTCAAATTTATGCCTATTGGTTTTTATTTCCAGATTCCTTCAGAAAAAAACACCCTATATAAACCCATTCAAACTATCATATATACCAGCTATACAACGAAATAGGAGCCATAGTAGCAGTCAAAGATATATTTGTGTTCTCTTGGTTCTATTTTAAGTTTAAATGAAACCTTCAGAAAGAGCACCCTATATAAACTTTTTCAAACCATCACATATCACAGCAATAAAACGAAATAAGAGTCACAGTAGCAGTCATAGACATATTTGCGCGCTTTTATGTTTTCAATTCATGCTTAAACGAGACTCCCTCAAAACAACACCCTATATAAACACACAACACCAACACTGCCACATAAACGTCACACAGTAGCAGCCAGACACAAACACACACTTGTAATGTTTTCAAAATGCCGCGCGCAATAGATCAAAACATGTTCTACAGATTTTCAATTTATTTTCACTAAAACGTTTTGTGTATATACAGAGAGCTTTCCATCCCCTCCCCCCGTGGTCCACAACCTTATCAAAACTATACAAAGTTCTTTAGCCCTATTCGGACAACCCACACTTGTTGTTGATGTTGGTTTTGTAATGCGCCCTGAAGAAAACACAACGCCTACTAGGCGTATGAGCAACAAGCTTCGACAAGAAATCCAATCAATGAAAATGGCCGGCAAATGCAACGCCAAGTGTTTAGCTATATACTTGAGATGAGACTCTCCTCTTACTTATATACTAGAGATACCCCCGGGTCTATATTATAGCTGTGGACCACATGTGCCTCTAATTAGTCTGCTTGTTGCTGGGATTAAGGCTGAAAATGGTGGCACGTCAAATCGTCAGCAGTGGCCGGCATTGCGCCAGTGACATGGGAACGCGGCTGCTGCTCTGCTCAGTTTCACGCGCTCAATCCGTTCGTGGAACCCGGAAGCGGTGTAAGGTGCGGCATTTAAGGCAACCCAATGCTGCTTGATTTAATTGCCAAATCTGCCCAGACTATATTTAGTTGTGCAGGCGTTAAACAGTGCGTATGATTAATATGCATCATGTACGTTGCGACCTGAGCAGCCCCAAAAACGAGGCTATTAGCTCGTGTACCCATCAGAAATGCATATAAATTGGGGAAACTCGTAAAAATGTCACGAGGCAAAATCGTGGATCGTAAATCAACTGGCCATTAGCAAGGGCCCAGTTTTTCCGATGGAGGGCATTAAGTTTTATAACAAGCGCTTTGGAGTTGCAATCGAAACTGATCGTAAAACATGATGCCTAAAAAACTGTTGATATTTTAAAATAGTTGGAAATGCTCAAACAATTTTATGGTTTTCGGTTTTGAATAAAATAAAAGTCTTTTTTTTTTTAAATTTAAAGAAATGTTGCTGCGGTGCTTTCCATGAGCAGTGATAGGGGGTCAGAAAATGGCGGTTTGTTAAATATTTTTTTTTTTTTGCTTCTTATTTATTTAGCTCCCATTTAAATAGAATTATTTAAAATCAAAATTAGTCAAAATTCTGGATCGTGAATCAACACTTACTAGGCCACACAGCGAGAAATAATAGCTTAATTTCAGAACTTTACAAAAATCGGCATGGGTTTTCGGAGTTGCTGTTGCCGAAAGCGTGTGTTTGAAATTCAATATAGCGAACTTAGTGCAAAAAATTATATTTGACATAACGTTTTAAAAATTTATTTTCAAATATGGCTCTTCAAATTCAACATGGCGTACTTAATACCAACAATTATGTTGGCTTTAGCTTTAATATAACGTTTAAGATTTTATTCTACGATATGACTTCGCAAAATCAACATGGCGTACTTTATACCAAAAATTATGTTGGGTTTGGCTTTAATCTAACGTTTAAGATTTTATTCTAAGAAATGACTTCGCAAATTCAACATGGCGTATACTTGGTGCATAAAAAGTATAAAGCTAATGAGAAAGACTTTATTCGAAAAAGAAATATTTCTTGCATATTTCTACCATTTTTGATATGGAAATCGAGATTATTTTCTTAAACTTCCATTTGGGGAACAGAATCCTCAGGAGTGATGTGCTGAAGGGAAGACCTCCAAGTGGAGTAGCTTCGTCTTAGGCTTGAGCACCAAATTCTTAGTTCCCAAAATCCCTCTTGGCATGCCCCAAATTCCTTAAAACTAATTCAACGAGCTGTTCTTGGTATACAGAACTTTAGTTCTTGCATTCAAAAAAATCTTAAAAATTAAATTTGACGAATCCAATATGGAGGACTTTACTAAAAAGTTAAGGAAAAAGTGAAGAACAATTCTTAAAAAACTTTTTTTAGACAGATTCAAAGTTATGGACTCAGATTGGATAGAGTAGCTCCTAGCGTTAATTTCGATTCGCAATAGTCCTCTCCCATAAATTAGACAAGGAGTGTAAAAGACTTATTGGCCGATACGACTCAGGATCAGCTTCGGGTTTGCCTGGCTTATGAATCATAAGAATCGCAGCTAGTTTCAATTGCTTTGGGAAGACTTGGAACCTGATAATAGCATTAAAAATTAATACTATATTAAGGTGCGCTTTTGTAGGCAAGGCCTTCAACGTAGCTTTGCAAATCCTATCAATACCCGGAGCTTTATTTTTCGGTAAAAATTGGATCGCTTCAGTTAGTTCTTCAATCCTTATAGGGTTAATAGACGGGGACATCTGCAGTGGGGTCTGAAGGCTCTCGAGGGTCGCCCTAGTCTGCTCTATCGTAGCAAATTCATAAGGACTGAAACGATCCTCTAGATGGTATCCGAAAGCGTTAGCCTGTTCCCTTTCGTTTTTAGCAAGTTCACCACCAGGACATCGGACAGGAACCTGTCTAAAGGGTTGTCGTTTAAACGATTTTGTGCACTTCCATAGAGAGTAATTCGCATCGACGGTGTAGTCCATGGAAGCCAGTTTTTGTTCGAAGAATTGCTCTTCTTCGGAGGCACCTCTTTCTTCTGATTAGCTCTTTAGCCTCCCTCGTGAGAACAATTCCATAACTAATGCGACGTGGCACAGGATATTTTCAGTTAGAAAACTGAATTGCGTTCTCCAGAGTTCAAAGTAGAGTTTAATTGAATGGAGGATTCAAGATGTTGCCTGAACGCCAGGATGTCAGTACGGTTGTTGATTAACCGAGGGCTTGGACTGACACTAGAACCATCTATTTGCAAATTAACAACAAGGGCTATATGATCAGAGTCTAAGTCCCAGTTTTGGCAAATACATAGTTGCTTGAGAATCCGGTACCCCATGATATAGAGCGAAATCAATGCAACTAGATGTGTGACTGGATACATATGGGCATTTAGTTGGTGATCCTGTAGCAAGAATATTGGCTTCTCCAACTGTAATGGCTTCGGCCAGCTCTAGGCCCCTTGATAAGTTGCCTTTATCACCCCACAGCCAATGTCGCGCATTCCATTCTCAACACGCATAACTTTCATTACAAATAAAATTTTAAATTCAATTTTGGAAATTTTTTGCCTCGGAAGTTTTTGTATACGACTGACTGAATTCGATATAAATGAGCTCAACCATATGTCAAAATAATGGAAAAACCTACGTGGGGAGTAGGTAACCATTTTGGTTTTAGACTTTTAAGATGATCCTTAATACATTAATCAAGAGAAATTCCAGCAGGCAAATTTTTCCTCTTCAAAACCTTTTTTCCTTATTACAAGTTGGATTGGTGTTTTCATTGCTAAAAAAAAGGCTGAAATATTTCACTTTCATTTGGCCAAAAAAATATTTAAATATACAAAATATATGGTAATATTTACAAGTAAGGTATTTATATATGTATAAATAAAAAATATATCATTTACAAATAAAAATTAATATATTTAAAAGATTGTTGAGAAAAATCAAAAGAATTTTATTATCTTAAGATCCACTCATAAAAGTTTCCGCAAAGATCCTAAATAATAGATACCTCTAAGTAAATACAGCATATAATACGACATTTTTATTATATTCTACAAGTATTTAGCCAACAGTTTGGAAAGAGCCCAAAATTTTATTGCCCCTAATATATGTAGAAATATTTGCAGTAGTCTTCTCGGCAAACTGATTACATCTCTAACCAAAATACCGCCTATTTAATTGTATTAATTTGTTTATTTTTGTTTTTCCTTTGATTTTATCACATCCAACAACACAATGACATAAAGTTTTTCTAAAATTATAAATCTATGTTTTTCACTTTTATATTTTTGTTTCCAATGGCGACCCCAGACGAGGCGAAATTCTTTAGCAAGAGTTCTTTTTAAGTTTTATGTTATTTCATTCAATTTGCTGCATGAATTCGGACCAACCTCTCTCCGCTCTTTTATTTAAATTATAACCTACATAATTTTAATGGCTTAGAAAGAAATATAAAATTAAATAATATTTATGAAGCGCGGACAGGCACATGGCCATGGCGGTATAGACCAGTTGGTTCTTTTGTGTATACGGATCGACTTATATAGTATATAATATATAGTAGTACATACCTTGAGAGGAGACTAAGGGAGGTGCTAATAAAGTGCTGAAAATTTGGCTGGGATCACTTTGACTTGTTTATTTGTGAGATTCCTTTGATTATTTGACTTTTAATATTTATATCTCGTTCACATGAACAAAGTACACTGAAAAAAAAAATTTGTATCGTATACAAGGCAATAAAATGATCTTTATGATATACATTTTATATTTATTATTTTGGCTTATTCATTAAATTAGTCCGAGGAAAATTGTTATAGCTTATAAGTGTGCAATATAAAATTATTTTAATACTGAGGGTATTCACGAGTTTTAGCAGATTTTGCAAAGTGCAGGTGTTGCAAATAAGTATTAGATTATTCTTTATTATTTATAAATTTTTCAGTAGAATGGATCTCACTCTACTGAGATACGATTCTAAATAAACAAAATGTTCTTAAATTTTGCTGCAATACGTAACCCTTGTTAACTTTGCCACACCCTGCTCGACCTCATGAATACCCCCATTTTATACTAATTTTCTTTACTTATCCTTTTTGTATTACTCATCGACTGTATCGAGTGCGAATTCATTCAGTACACAAATTACGAATATGCTTATTCATAATATAGATAGTTTGTTTTGTTGTTTGTTTTTGGTCCAACTATTTATAAAAATTGCCTTTTTAATGTTTAAAAAAAAGAAAACAAAAACAACAAAACATCGGGGCATTACCTTGAAAGAAACGCTGCCATTCAAAATGAAACTATAATAAGTATATGTATAAGTATTGTATATATGTACAAGCATATATGTATAAGTAAGGCAGGTACAAAACTCTCTGAGCAGCAAAGAGCTTCTTCTTCTCGTGCTTTTTGTTTGTTTTTCGTGCAGACTTTCTCTCTCCGCAACAGGAGCAGCAGGTGTGCCTCAAAGAGCCTAAGAGTCTTAAGAGAAATGCACTCTCTTACCTGTCGCTCTACGCACAGCAAAGACACTCACACAGCTGCAACTGAGAGAGTGTGTTTGAGTGTGTAACACCTTCAGCACGACAATGTCAATGATCATTTCTGACATGGATGCGTGGGCGTGGCAGAATGGCGCAGTCTGCGTCGCTCAGCTGCTGCGCAACTCACCTCATTAGCAAAACTCAACAGTCTAATGACTAATTTTTTACTACTTATATAGTTTCTACCACAAGGTTTGACCACAGACGCAGCTGTTGCTTATGAATCAGTTCTAATGCATTAAATGATTGAATGAAGTAAACTTTTGGAAGAGTTCTAGGTAGCGATAGGTTAGAGGGGCAGTTGGGAATGACGTCCAAACTCACTTAGGCCAAGAATAATAATAATTTCTTGTTTGACCCCTTAGAGGGGCATAGAGGATCTCTATTAATGACTGTTGGAACAGCACAGGGACCTACAATTTATAGCCGAATCCAAACGGCGGTGTCTTTAATTAATAGAGACTTTCATGGCAAATAGCGTCTTTGAGCTAGCGATGCAAGTGCTAGGCAAATGTACCAGTGGACTGCGGGGAATCGAACCACTGACCTTCGGTTTTAGAGGCGAGTACGCTACCACTTGCGCCACCGAGACCACCAAGAATAGGTCCGTTGTAATACCCCCCACGCTGGGTCATTCGCCACTCTCCCCCACTCAAGAGGTCCCTTTATGAGGTGAGAAAGCCATCCGGCAGCCTGAATAAGCCTTAAAAGGCATATTGGACTCTGTTTGGAGAGCAGAGATAATTCATCAAAAAAGTGTGACTGAATCTTTTACTGCCCAGCCTAGGGAATGACAGAAAAAGTGTTCCACTGTCTCCAGCTCCTCCTCATCGCCACAGCTTCTACAGAAGTCTTGGTGGTGAGCATTCAATAGGACAGTAAACTTTTGGAACTGCCACGCAGAAAAATTTGTATTATTTATTCCTTGACAAGAAGTACATAACGCAGTTCAGTAAAAAAAAAAAATTAAATATAAAATGAATGTCACTCCTAGTCAGAGCATAGGACCCCCTCCCCGGAAGGTTGTAACCCCTAGAGGGCAGGTACTCAACCTGACGGATAGGGGAAAGTATCCCAGACATGAAGGGTAGGTGGGACATCAAATACCTCGCGCGGACCACACAACCGGAGAAGGTCTACTCCGTTACAAATACCATGGTCAGAACATAGAACTACCTCGGGAAAGCTTGTAATCCTTAGTGGGGCATCCCCAAGATGGCAGATAGTGACAAACCTCAACGGCACGGGTAGTAGGAGGGAAAGCCTCGCAGACATGAGCGTTAGGAGGGAAAACATCCAAGTCATGGGTTGTCGGAACAAATTCAAATATCTCCCTTGGACCACAGAAGACGGAGAAGGTCCACCTTGTTATAAAAACCACCAAGGTCGCTCCACAGACCTTAAAGTAGTTTGTGTTGGGCTAGTAATGTCCTACTCCAGAAAAGGAGTAAGCTTTATTCAGTACTATTATGAGAATTCGATCTCGATAGAGGAAATACATCGTATACAGATAGACGGGAGTGTCTTGGTCATCGTGGCCTAGGAAGCGTAGACCGAGGTAGACCATAGGCAGAAATATTGGAATACTGTCGAAAAGTAGGTAGTACAAACACTGTGGCTTCATTAAAGAGCCAAACTTCGAATATCTTAGTGGAATAAAGTCTCCCATGAATATTCCATGGAATAAAGAAGACGATGAGCTAGCAAGAAATGGCGCTGAAAGGGCTTGAACCCTCCTGGCAGAAATAGCTCCAAAAAGCTGATAGGAACAGAGAAAGATCCAGAATGGAAAAAGCTGATAGGAACAGAGAAAGATCCAGAATGGAATAATATGGTTGGGCTGCGGCAACCTGGATGCGTGGGATCCCACCAGCCAGTGTCATGTGATAGCACTGATGAATGCCGAGCCCTGGGCTCTATTCAGACAGCAAGGTTCTTTGGTACTTTTACTGCAGTATGTCGGCCAAGTTTATTGCGAGATGCTACACGTGTTCGATTTGCGATTCCACGTTTTATTTGCACAGAGAACGAAAAAATGTCTTATTCGCAGTTTGCAGCTGGCCGTGGCTATACCCCAGCCCTCCTGGTCCTAAAGGAGAATGCTTTCTATTCTAGTCAGTTAATTCGCAATACATTTACCGTCGAAGTCCCTATGTCCTGGACCGATATGACGTTATTTGAAAACTTCTCAGCCATCTCCACCAGAGACAAGCGACAGTTATTCACTGACTTCAAGCACGAAGATCTCGAAGCTAGGGACTTAATAGCCGCCTGGCTGTCCGATTAGATACAGATGTTCTTATTCCGTACTTGTCGGTTTCTTATTTTTGTCAAAGCCTCCTGGATAGCAGTGACCTCTGGCTGAAAGACACTTAAGTGATCCGTGAGTCGGAAAACAGTTCTGACGTTGAGATCCTCAACATAGACGCCTCCGCCTATACGGTCGTCTAGCTTGGAACCATACGTGTATACTTTTATAGAGCCAGCTGGGCCTGGTACACCTATACTTCACTCCTCCCTGGTTGGAATATGGGTTTTGAATTTGGTTATGAAGTGTTCCTGCGGTATTCAGTAGTCTATACTCTCGGGAATAAGTGGGTTCCCCTTAAAAATTTTTGAGTGACCAAAATCATGGTCATTCCATTTTTCCGCCGCGCTCATGCGTAATGCTGGAAGGTTTTTGCTGTGTCATCTTTTTGCCTAACCATACCAAAGGCTTGATAAAGTAGTAGGCCAATTTTTCCAGGCTCATGAGTGGATGCGCCTGAAACTAATATCATTCAGCTGACACTTCTATCAGAAGCATATTAATACCTGTAAAGGTAGCACAGAAATTTTGGAAAAGTAAACATTCGCCCCCAAATGTTAACCTAACTAATGCTTCAAAAAGTTCGCTTCCCTTGACCGAATTGCACCGAATTTTGAAAAATTTTATAATGACATCTTCCTCAAAAAAATATTTTTTTAGAGATTTTACAAATTTTTTTTTTTTCCATTTAGTACTCCTCTAAGGAGTTTAGGGATTCAAACAAGAACTTTCCACTTTTTGGCGCAGTTTGCTTTACTATGTCCAACCTGATATTGTGTAGGGACAATTCGCTTAGTATTGTACGATGCCAGGTTGCCTTTGGCCGTCCCACTCGTCTGCTTCCTTGGGGGTTCCATTCGAGAGACTCCTGACGATGCCGCTTCCGTCTTTTCTCAGAGCATGGCCAAACCAAAGCAACTTGCGTGTTCTTATCTGGGTGCAGATAGAAACTTCATTAGTGTAGTGCCTTAGTTCCGCATTTTATATCCTGTTGGGCCAGAATATCCCACATATAATTCTGAAGCACTTCTTGACGATTGATTGTACCTTGGCTACCTTCGCTGGAGTGGTTAAGACGCATCGCTTCGGTTTTGGATGCGTTTATCGAAAGTCCAACTTTGCTGACAAGAATATCGAGATCATTCACTTTGATATCACAAAATTTATGAGAGATGAGACAGATGTTGACCGCGTAATCCAGGTCTTCCAAATATTTTTGTTGAATGTAAAATATAAAAAGTTTTATTTATGTATATTTTAACTTTATCTTTTTTAGTAAAGAAATTCCATCAGATCTTCCCATTTTTCCTAATCAGGCTTCGAAAATGCCATTTATAGACACTATAGCAATTTTTATGATTTGCTTAACATAGGTATTGTAGCGATTAATTTGGTAAAATTTCCATATAATACAAATCCAGAAAGACATTTTGCCTTCCACAACATTTTTAGTAATCTTTATTCCTGCATTTTATTTCGACCATAAATTTCCGACCCCGTAGAGTTCATTGACTCTGCTTCAGTATTTGCGATTTATTCACTTTTTTACGCAGCTTTTTTACAAGTAGTCCATCAAAAGATTGCATTGTTCAAGGTGCTTCTCGGTCTACTCGTTAAGACCTCCCTCCTACTGACTCCGGAGCAGCCGGAAATGGCAGATCATTCGTTTTAAACAAATGCACTTAACACTTGTGGGTTTTTGTTTTTAAATCAATTAAAACATCTTTTTTTAATGGGACTCACTCTAGTGCAGCATTTTGTGACGCAAATGGCAAGGCTCATTGACCAGCTGCAGCCGTCAGCTTTTGTCCGTCTGCAGTTTTATAGCGTTGATAGCTGGCTGCTCTAAATTTCCATGTTCTATTTTGAAATTGAGAAAATTTATTTCAATGTATTGATTTTGTGTGCGTTGTGCGCTGCTTAAGCTATAAATAATATTTTATTTTGTGCTATTTTTTGGAAAAATTCGAATAGTTATTTCTAGCAGGCAATACGATTTGTTTCAGCCCCCCAGGCCCACTTTTTCTTGTTTATTTTGTTGCCTCCGGAGAGGGGCGAGTGAACTTTGTAGCCGCAGCAAAGCGAAACAAACTGAACTGAGTTAAAACTTTTTGGGGCGGGAGGAAAAAAAGCAAAACAATTAATTATGGATAGCCAAAGGCAAAAAGGATTGTGGGTCGACGGCCAAGTTTCAGCTTAGCTTAACCCCTTAAAGGCCAAGTTGTAGCTGACCCCGGGCCAGGTTAATGCAATTTAAATTTTAATTTAATTAAAAATAAACAAGTCATTATAAAGGCATCAGCAGAATCCCACACAGCCATTAGCATACCCATAAATATGTATTGTAAGAAAAACGAGTAAATATTCAAATGTTGTGTTAAATCTTTGGCAGATTTGTAAGACAGACAGCGCTATGTGCAGCGCACGATTTAAGATCAAAACGCTGCCAAAAATGATGACCCAGCCAGATGACAATCCCCCAGAGATGAGATGAGATGACAAATCAGCTGCGTGTATATCAAATAAATTGCCCAACAGTTGAGCCAATGTGCTACAACGCAAATTGTACACAATTAATGGGAAAAAAATTTCGTGTTCAACTGCAATTTACAGCGTCAACAAATTGGCCATAAATGATTTTTGGAACACAGCAATAACATACAAAACAGCTAAGAGCTATCAAAGCGCTACACATATAGATCCGGTATAGAGAGCAAAAGCTGGCTGCTATAAATAGCACTCAAACGAGTGTGACAAATGGAATAGTATCTATAAGATCTACTATAAGTTAGCGAACAAAGCTCAAAGCGCAATAAAATGCTCAACCGACAAGGTTGTATGGGGCACATGGGGCAAGCAGACGCCAGCGGGGTCCAGAGGTGGCGCCATGTGATTTACAAAGACATTTACTTGTTTACCGCCAAAGCAAAACAATAACAAAATCCAGTTCAGTATTGACACACCTACAAAGATGATATTATTTATAAGAAATTTACGCAGCTAAGGTGAGACAAAGAGCACATTGCTCCGTTCAGGAGCTGCCTTAGCTCCTGCCATCAGTCGGTTCGAAACGCAGCACGCAGCGTGTTCCCATTCAACTAAACTCGGTGGGTCTTCGAAAAGTCTTCTTCTTGCTCAAGTGCTACCCAATTACTTTTTAAAGTTTTAATTTATTTTTCGTGCAACTAAAGTTCACCTGTTTTTTTTGCAAGTTCGTTAAAAGCTAATTTCTCTTCCGAACCAAACACACCAAAAAAAATACCACAAAAATTAAAACAAAATACTACAATAGAAATGTTCACATTACGCATACGTCGCGTTAACTGCGGCCGGAGCGAGTTAAAAATGTTTTCTGAAAATGAAAAGAAAATACATATAACAACAAAAAATATATAAAAAAAAATGGCAAATATGTGAAGCACAACAACAACAACAAAAAATGGCGCGTGCTTAGTTCGGAATGTCATAGTTTGAATACTCTATAAAATTACTATATGTCAAAAAGCTACAGCTTGAATATCGTATTTTTTTCAAATAAAGTTGTTTTTAAGCTTAAAGAGAAAGATTAGATTATAAATATAGATTAATAACTCAGATCTTAAAAGAAAATATTCAGGCATATAAGTATCAGATAAAAAAACCATTTTAGTTTGAGATATATTATAACTATTCCACTCAACTCTTAAAACAGAATATTGATGCATCTCGAGTTACACCAGACAATAAGTCCAATTTCCTTTGATATAGATTTTAACGATTCATACATCGCGAAAATCGGTTTCCTGCAAACAAATTTATTTTTAAGCCAAACAAGCCAACATTTTTTTTTTATTACAAATCACTGGAAGTTTCTATAGACTAATCACCGGGTTCTTCATACAAAATACTCATACAACCCGAGTTATATAAAATCCAATTTAGTTTGAAGTATATTTAAACGATTCATACATCTTAAAAATTGATTTCGTAGCCAAACTAGCAAAAATTTCTTTAAATAGCGAAAAAGACCCGAGAGATCCGATAGATCACCCGTAAGCAGGCCCGACGAGATGGGGTGGATCGGTGACTATTTCCCCCGGGCCCGAAGCTCTCGGAGGGACCCGGACTCGAGAGTCATTCGGAAAGTTTCTTTTTAGATCTGTATTGGAGTTTTATGAAATGCATTATTATAATTTTATCAAATCATCAATTCTCTCAGAAAACCTTTCTATAGGTACTTTTTTTATGTTGATCTCACACTTTTCAACAATTATACGTATTTTCATGAATTAAGAAAAATTGATAGGGACCCGGATATTCTCTCTACTGCCCTGCCCGTAAGCAATACATCAAGCAAATCTGTAATCTGGATTTGTTCTTAAAACAAAATACTCATACAATCTGGGTTATAGACGATAAAAAAAAATTTCAATTTGTTTTATATTTTTAAACGATTTATACATCTTGAAGAATCGGTTTCCTTGAAATACATTTATTTTTAAGCCAAATTAGCAAATATTTTATTAAACAACAAAAAAGCGCAGGGAGTTCCAATAGACTGATCACCTCTATGAAATTGCTTACTTCAAGCAAATCTGTTATCCTGAAAATGGCTTAGTAGACAAGGTTTTTTGGGATCTTAAAACAAAATTTTCTTGTAATGCTTATAGCCGATAAAAAATATATTTATGTTTGAAATCTATTTTACAAACTCAGCTTGAAACAGTTCAGAGTCAAACTACAAACTCTAAAACTCTTAGGGATCATTTCACTGTTCGAAAAAGTTTTTTAATATCGAAATAGAATACATTCGGCACTACTCAATTTGTGCGTTTAATTTATTTGTATAACTATAGGCTGATTTGAAATTAAAAAAAAGACTCCATGCAATCAAGTTTGTACCCGATTTATGGATATAAGTTTCACATAACCGAATCAGTCCAAGCCGATTCGGGATCAAACTTTAATTCATAAACCAAAGAGCATAGTCAATCCTCAAAAAACTTAAAATTTCTGAAATAAAAATAATATCCATAGATACAGGCGCTAACGAAAACTTATATATAAGATTTCTTTAAATTGAAAGCCCCTAATTGTATGCGGATAAAATATGAACCAGTTTAGGGTAGAAGTTTGGATCCAAAATCTTATTGACAACCGAAATTAACTTGGGTAATATTAAGCCATTTTCATTTTAAGTTGTAATCTCAAACAAGGCTTTATGGAGGGTGCCACCTTGCAGCCAAAATAATCGTAAAATTCGTTTCACTTGAAATTAAATTTTGACTGAATGAACTCAAAAACTGTCCGTTTCGCCAAAAAATCCATAAAACATATAACGTCATATATTTGTTACTTTATAGAAAGGTTAGCTATCATAAATTTGCAAATCTAATCGTTTTCGAAAAATTTAAGAAAAATAAATTAATGGATGGTCACACTGACAGATAAAAAGAATTCGAGAAAAAAAATTCCAATAACTAGCAAAGAAGAACTTAAAAACTTAAAAGTCAAAAAAAAAAATAGTAGATGACAAATGTATTTCGTTCAATATTATAATATAAAGGGTGGTCCATCTGATGGTTTGTTTGTTAATAAAAAAAGAAAAATTCCCAATTAAAGAAGTTTTAATGTTTCAAAGAAAATTGTGGTTCTTCAAAAACGGTTTCTTTAAAAATTGTATTATATAGGTTGGGTCATCTGGTAGTTTGTTTGTTGATTGCATTTTATTCATATAATTTTTAACTAAATTGGAAAATTTAAAGTTTGAAGCTACTCAAACAAGGCTGCGCTTTAGAAAAAACTGTTGCCTGTAAAGTCGGTTTTACGGGCGAAGATTTTACGTGACAACGTCTTTTTCTCGGTAGAATATTTATTGATATGAATATTATTAAATTGCACAATAATAATTCCTATTTGAGTGATTTTGTTGAGGATAGGACGATGATAGGAGAAATGGGAAATGAAAGGAAGTGTTTCTGCTGTAATGTGTCTTGCGAAAGTCAAGTCGATGGTTGTTTCTTTTAACGTAGTTGACTTAGAAACGTTTGATACGCAATCAAGATTATACGTATATTTCATGAAATTATGAAACGAGTTGTCAGACTTTACGTTTTCGTATCTCTTAATAAAATAAAAGTTTCTCGGCAGTAGATAATAAATAAAAAGGTATAAACGAATGGTTTGACAGAAGAAAGGCCGAACTATGCTTGTTAGCATGCAAACAAAATAACAAAATTTTGTGTTGCTAAGGTAGCGCAGTGCGAGTTTCTATTTGTGCATTACTTTTTCCGCAGTTGTAATGCAGATTTCTGGCAGATCACTGCTTTTCTATTTGCCTCCGCTTACAATCCCTCAAACGAAACGCAGCGCTTGTAATCAATTACGTTTTCTGCGGAGGTAATGCAGTATTTCGGCAGACCGCAGAGGCTATGCGCCGCTGGGGTTAATCAGTTGCGCTCACTCAAACCTAAAAATAGCCATCGTTGTGAGCAGTGCTGGTTTGGTGCTGAGCGCTAAGCGGTGCGGCTGACGCTGTGCGTTGCTTGTTGCTGCGATTCACAAAAAGTCGCTGGTTCGTTTATAGATAAGAGCAGAGCGCAAACCAAAAATAAAAATGCCACTTATCGTTACGATTATTTATCGCTAGACTTATCGTTACGGTTATCGTTATACTTTTTCAATGGTGCCTCCCATACAAACCTTATTTAAGACGTTGTCACGTCAAAAAAAAAGATCTAGCTTGTTAGATATGAAAACTTCGAGAAGAAAAATTCCCATTACTTGGATAGAAATTTGTATTACTTCAAAGAAAACAGTAAAAAGACGTATAATATTATATTGTATTAAATAGGTTAGGCCATTTGTCGGTTTGTTTGTTATTATATTATATTCGTATATTTGTCAAAATTGGTCAAATGCAAGTTTGAAGCTACACAAGGCCGCCATTAAAAAACAAAAATTATGGAAGGTCACACTTGTCAGGAATAAAAACTTCAAGAAGAAAAATTCTATACCTAGGAAACCTAGAAATACAGTTTTTAAAGGTCCAAAGAAAATTGTAGATACGCAAAAATATCTTCAATAAATATTATAGGGTGGGCCGCATGTTGGTTTGTTTGTTAATTGCATTATATTCGAATTTCTTAGACAAAATTGGGCAAATATAAGTTTGAAGCTAGAATTAGCTGAAAAAAATATATATGAAAACTTCGAGGAGAAAAATTCCCATACCTATGAAAGAAGTTTGTTATGTTCTAAAGAAAACTGAGGATAGACAAAAACTGCTGCGTTAAGTATTATATTATATAGGGTCGATCATTTATTGCATTTTACTCGCATATTAAAAGCATAAAAATTAGACAAATATACTATATACCAAATGCAAAAAAGACAGTCATTTAGTATTTCTGATCCTACCTATTTTAAGTGTGACCAAGCTTCATTTATAACTTTCGTTCCAAATTTCGTAATTTTTTCAGTACAAACCTCAACATTTTCTTGAATTTTTTATTTATTTTTTTTTTGATTATAGGTATTTTAAAAAATAATCGATTTTCACTCTATTTCTACCATGAGGTGTCAAAAGACGCCTATCAAATTAAATCTTAAGTCTAGTGTTAATAGTGTTAAAGTCCTCAGATCTATCGCTTTGAAGAAAAGAGAATTAATGGTATGATAATTTGTTTAATTTCCCAAAGTTTAATTTAATTGTTATCATATTAGTAGAAAGCAAAATTTTGGTATACAAGAATGCCGCCAAGTTTAGGAAACTTGAAGAGTATCGGTAATCCAATACTTGGCAAGGGGATGCAAAAAAATAAAGCCTTAGACACTAACTTTCAAAAGGCTGCTCATTTTTCAAGGCTTTTACCGACTTTGTTTTTTGCCTATTTCCTTGGATGCATAGTCTTGGATAGGCCTGATCAATCCCATACGGACTCTCATACTTGTCAGATAAATACACATAGCAAATATCAAAGAAGACACATACCTGGACAATGATTTTCAAAAGGAAACCAATTTTTAAAGACTTTGAGACAATTTGATTTTCGATTATTTGCCCGGAAATGCGCAGTCTTGGACTTAAAATGCCTGACGACAGGTCTGGATAGTCCTATATAGGCTCTCATACTTGTAAGATAAATATATGCAGACAATCTTTATTCCAAGATATCCCTCATTAATCAGCTTCTAAAAAATTTTGAGAATTACGCTTTAAAAATAAAAATATCTTTAGTTTCGACAACAAATCAATTCCCTTCAATTTCGGCAACAATTTTTGCGACGCATCCCAAAAACTACGCACTTTCTTATAGAGTATACGAAAAAATATTTGCGCACACATTTTCCAAAAGTGTAGAACTTTAAGTGGCAACGACAGCACACACAATTCTAGCAGCATTTCATTTTTAAGATTATGAGCGAAAATTTTCGTAGACGTCTCCGTCGTCACCCCGCCGGGTCCCCAAAGCCCTCTTAGACGAACAACATTTTCCACATTTGCCGCCGTCGTCCCCGTGGCAACATTAAGTGCTGATTGTGTGCTCCGTGCCGCTCTATTAGCATACGCTGCTCTGCTCACGGCAGGCTGATGAACCACGCCCTCCCACCCACCGCCTAACCCCTTGGGCACCACTATAAATCTCATATGGGGGTACCAAAAAAAAAGAACAAAAATCCGTATTTTAGATATTTGCAGAGCGCGAGCGCCTCAGCTGGCTGTTCTACGGCCGGACTGTCTCAGTCTCTGAGTGTTGCCTGCCTGGTATCTGTCTCTGGTACTAGCCAGCTGCCGTCTATTATAACGTCTATATAGTCTATATAGTTTTTTTTTTCGATTTCGATATGTTCTGGGCAATTGCAGCTCAGCCTCGTTGATATACTCGATAGGGCTAAAACAACAACAAAAACAACAAATACACACAACGCGATAACAAAAACAACACGCAACAAAAAAGTGCATAAACACATCCATAATAAACCATAAAAAAAATAATATATGATTTTCATACACAATATACAACAACAACAAAAAACCACACAATTTACAGTGCAATAAAAACAACAACAAATACAACAACAACCAACTACATCAAACAAAGCGAATGGAATCAAAAGATTTCGAATGCAAATATTCAAATGAATAAAAAAATTAAGCATAAAGTGACAACTTCTGACACGAATGCATTTTTTAAAATTCCCATAAAAAAATTACAAAAAAACAACACATAAAAATTTAAAAATAACATGAAAATGCAACAACTGCATAAATAACAACAACACAGCAAAACAAACCTTACTTTGTATACAAAAATTTAAATAATTGTTGAATTTTAAATTTATTAAATTAAACAATTTTCAACAAAATTTCATAAATTTCAAGATCAGCCGCTTCGAACTTCAACGCTATCGATTTCAGTTGCACTATTTTTAAAACGATTATTTTTTATTTATATTTTGATTTTAAAATTTATGCGAAGGCTGGCAAAATTTGCATTTGTAAATTTGCAACAATTTCAAATTTGTTTATTTGGAGAAAATGGTTTATGCATTTCGATTTTATATATTACACTCAGTGGAACTTAGCTATACTTTTATTTTTATTATTATTTAGGAAATTAACTTACAAAGACAAATTGTAAATAATATATGAAGAAAATAAAATATATTTTATTATTATTATATAGTATTTTCAAAATAATCGATTTGCTGCAAATGTAGAATATTTTTGCACAGCTTTCATGAATAAATATATATAATATATATACGAGTATATATATTCACAATTCACAATTTATCTGCATATATAAACACCTGTATATGTTTTTATGAAATATATATATTTGTATTCTAATATTTAAGAGCATTTTGCCAAGAGAAAAAGTCTTTCGTTAAATTTTTTCAATATTAAAACTGAGATCTTTAACTATAGAAATATTTACTCATGAGCTCCATGGTACCAAATTTTATGGTTTACTTTTCTTTAAAAGGTTTTCGAAGGGTGATTTCAAAAAAAAAAAGGTTCTAAATCGATTTAATTCAATTTTCAAATTAATAGAGTTATCGATAAATCATTAGTTTGATTAAAAAGGCTCTTATTTTAATAGCAAAATGTGACCCTTTACTTAGGAAGTACTTCATACTGTTCAAAATTTTTCTGGTTCACTTCAGAAAAGCGTTTCTTTAAAAGTATTATATTTTATAGAGTGCTTTTAAATAACAAAAGATTCAAACCAACATAATTCAATTTTCAAACTAATGGCGTCAATCGATACATCGTTAGTTTAATCGAACTTGTCATTTAATCGCTATATATTTTTGGGGTCGGTAATCCCGAATACTATCATTTAATGGAAAACTTAATTCACAAAACCAACAATATAATACATAGCTGCAGGAGATACCTTTGGTCGAATTTTATTTGTGAGGAACCAATGCAGTTCTGAGAACCCAAAAATGGCAGCTCGTCAGGTTTCTGACATAACATCACAAAAACGCAATTTTTCGCGATATGCAAATATTCAGATACGAAGACCAGATCATTTATTCTAAATGTTATGAATTCCGATCACTTAATGGAAATCTAAGCCCATCCTCTTATTTTTTTTAAGTTTAAAAAACTAAAGGAGACACGAACGAAGAATTTTATTTTTAAGAAATTGTTTCGAGATCGAAAAACCTTAGTACTAAAAGATTCTGATAGCCTCACAAAAAGCCCATGGTTTGTAGGTTACCTCAGAAATCTGACATGTTAAGATTTTTGATCTCAAATTTTAATTTTTTGTAATAACAAAAAGTAATTTTTTACCTATAAAAGTTCTTAGTACAGCTAATAAAATTTATGGTTAATTTCAGAAAAGCATTTTTTAAAAGAATTCTATAGAATGGTTTCAAATAACCAAAGATTCAGTACCGGGAAATTTCTAATTGCAAATTTATAGCCAGAATCGATTAATCGTTAACATGATTAAAAGAATTCATTAATGAAGCAATGTTTTCGTAAATAGTATATAAAATAAACATGAAAAATTATTTTTTCCGACGGTATATAATATTAGTTCGGATTATGACGATGTTCATCTGATTGAACATATAATCAACAAATCGAATTTTCTTAATTCTAAAAAAAAATTTTCATTAATGATGCTATGTTTCCGTAATTAGTATAAAAATGTAAAATGAAAATTAATATTTATACGATAAATTATTATTAGTTCAGATAATGAGGGTGTTTTGAACATTAGGACGATAAATCGAACTTTCTTTACTTTAAAAATATGAAAGTTTTTAGTCATAATATGGCAACCTTTAAGCAATTCTACAAATAATAACTTAACATTATTCTCGGCTTACACACAAAAAATTATTGAAACAAAATCGATAATTATCGATTATAATCGACAAACAAAAATTTGTCTATTTATGAAATGTTAAGATGGGAAAATATTTTGATCTATGATATATAAATTTAGTTCTACAAATACCAAGACTTAACTTTATTTCCGGCTTTTACAAAAAAAATTATTAACCTACCCCATATTCATGCTAAAATGAAAAATTGTTCTGATCTACGATATATAAAATTAGTTGACAAATCAAATATTTATGTTTATCGATGTACAATCGAATGCATCGTTTAAACTACGAAATTGGTAAAAGATAACTAAATATTTTTCTATTTATAAAAGATGAAAGAACTATTTTGATCTACGATAAATAAAATTAGTTACCAAAATTGTCATTGATGCACAACTTAGATGTTTATCGATCAGAGTGTGTTATCAAATACATTATGCGTAGTGATATCGTATGAAATTTCTGAATGTGTTTCTTGCGCCAAATCAAAATGTTTTGAATTGTTGAAAAAGTTGTACACCTAATCGTTTTTGGTTTAGGATAACTATGCGAAGTTGCCGATTGGTATGAAAATAAAATCAATAAATCAAATAGAATCCTCACGTGTAGTGATATCGTTGAAAAAGTTGTACATCTCTTCGTTTTTGGCTTATAATAACTTTGTGAATATCTCGATTGGTATGAAAATAAAATCGATTAATCAAAGAGTCTGTACTTAAAAAATTTCAAGATTGAAAAATGATTTTATTTTTATATTATATCAGGGTTTATTAAAGATAAAGTACAACAAAAACAAAGAAGATAATTTAATCTATGAAATCGATTTACGAAATATAAAAAAGGAAAAACTCTCAAAATTAAGATACGTTTCCAACTAAAAAATTTCGAATATTGCGATTTTTTTGGCTTGAAAATAATTATCCATAAATCAAAGATTTCAGTATTTAAGGAATCCGTAAAATCTTTTTTGACATAAAATTAGAATCATTGCTTAAATTGAATTATTAAAGTAAAATTATTTTTCACACTGTTGTTAAAATTATTACGAAACTAAAAAAAACAAGGACTATCAGATATTTATACTTTTACTCATGCTATTAATCTTGTTAAGATTTCCGTTTTTACATATGAATATAAACAAAATTTGAAATACAGTACATTAAAAGGATTTATCGATTTTTTAAATTGTTTTTGACGTTTGCAATCGATGAAATTTGCATTAGGATTCAAAGTCTATTTTAAGAGTTACCAAAAAACATTACTCAAGAAAAATGAACTTTTTAAGATTTTTTTCTTAGAATTGAATTTTGTTGCTTAGAATAATCTATATATTTTGCTTAGAATAATCTATATATATATTTTCTTCTTTGTGATTTTAATTTTTATAAACATTATAGCAAAAGTTTTGTTAATATTCCAACTCAAAAGTTCAACGCTCCCAAACATTCAATATTAATTAAAAAGTTTTTAACATCCATAAATAAAATTTAATTACAATATTCTAAAGTTTGGTAATGAGTTTAAACAATTTGCAATTGTAAAAACCTTGAAGTTAAAAGATTTACGATAAAAATGAAAAAACCTACAAACGTTAGATGTTCAAAAGTTTTTCGAAACATCGCAGATAATTAGAGCTTTTGCGTTCTTTTGCAAAAAACATATAAATTCAGAATAAAAACGTGTTTTATAGCTTTATAATATATTTATCACTGTTTTGAAATCATAAATTATAATTTTTTATTAAATAATAAAAACATGAGCAGCCAGCTGGTTTGCATTTATGAGTAGGGACTGACTATTATTATATTTGAATATTTTTTAACGATATATAGTTTTTTGAATTCCCAAAGGGAATATTCAGTTTTACGCCATATTTCATTAGTATCTAAATATATAATTGGAATATCTAAACGATTTTTAAATGATATAAATATTTTTATTTAGCAAGTTGATCCCATAATTTTTAAAAATACAATGGAGAGTAGTTAACAAAATCTAAGTTTTACATCGATATTAAGATAATCGATAGTATTTATTTCGACAGAGTTTCATTCGAAAATTTTATTTAACTTGCAGCGTTACATATTTTATTCCAAATTTTTTCCAACATACGTTCTTCAACCTAATTACTGATTAATAAGAATGTTACTTTGAAAGTTTTCGAACTTCGAAGTTTGGATGGAAAATTGGTTCCATTCGAAAATTGGTTGGTTTCATTCGAAATGTTAATTTAATTACTATCTTTGAATGTTTTATGCCGAATACTTTCGAATTAATATAGTATCGTCAGCCAAATACTATATATTATTTTATTTCAAAGTTTTCGAACTTCGAAGTTTTGACTTCCAAAAACTCGCAAAATAATGTAATATTCAAAGTTGCATATCTTATGCCAAATTGTTTTGAATACTCGATTGTTTTTCAGCTTACAAAATACGTTTATCTTTCTTCAGCCAACAAAATATTCGAACTTCGATATTTTAATTGAAAAAATGATTTTATTCGAAAATATTAAAATATAAATTTATAAAAATTTTTTTTAGGAATGTCAAATCCAACGACATATTTTATACAACGTCTATCTTTCTTCAGCCAATAAAATATTCGAATTTCGAAATGTAAATTTAAAAAACTGTTTTACTCGAAAATGTAAAACTTTTCGTTTAAAAAGCATTTTATAAAAAAATGTCTTATTCAGCCAAATATTTTTTACAACGCCAACAAATATTCGAACTTCGAAATTCTAACTAAAAAAATAGTTTTATTCGAAAATATTAAAAATTATAATATTTAAAAAAACTTTTTATTAAAAAATACTGCCAAATAAATTTTGGAACGCGTATCTTTCTTCAACAAAATATTCGAACTTCGATATTTGAATTTAATAAATGGTCTTATTCGAAAATGTTAAAATTTCAGTTCATAAATGTTTTTTTTTGAAAAAATGTCTAATTCAGCGAAATATTTTTTATTCAGTCTGTCTTTCTTCAGCCAATAAAATATTTTAACTTCGAAGTTTAAACTTAAAAAATAGTTTTAATCGAAAATGTTAAAGTTTTGAGTTTAAAAAAAAATTTAGTTTTAAAAAATGTTTAATCCTGCCGAATATTTTTTGCAACGCGTATCTTTCTTCAGCCAACAAAATATTCGAACTTCGAAATTTGAATTTAAAAAATGGCTTTATTCCAAAATGTTGAATGTTTTGGCTAACAAAAAGTCGAAAATTCCAAGTAATATAAAAAGTTGCATATCTCATGCTAAATTGTTTTGAATACTCGTATCTTTCTGCAGCCAACAAAATATTCGAATTTCGAAATTAGGATTTTATAAAATGTTTTTTTTTAATTTCTGATCTAGCCGTATATTTCTTGCAATAGTTTAATAGTTTTTATAATAGTCTTAAATATTCAAACTTCGACATTTAAAATTAAAAAATAGTTTTATTCGAAAATGTAAAATTTTAATTTATTAAAACTTTTTTTGAAAAATTGCATTTGAATATTTTTTGCAACTCTTGAGCTAAATATTTAATATGACAATCTACTCTAAATTATTAGAAATGTTTCAAATTTAAAAGTTTCGGCTAGCTCGTTGCATTCGAAAACTTTTTGCAAAAAAATTGTCTTATATTCAAATTCATAAACAATTTTGATGGCAAATTTTGACAAATTAATTAAAACGAAAAAAGGCATTGAAATAAATTTGTCACAATTTTGACAATATGCAAAAATAACAAGCACGAAAACTTTTAATAGATTTCCAAAATATTTTGTATATAAGGAAATTGTTTATTTTTTTTTTAATCTATAGTTCAAAGTTGCTTGTATTTTTTTTTAAGTATAAATAGATTTGATTGACTTTGATTTTAATTTAATAAACAAGCAAACAAAAGCAAAAAACTTTATTTAAGCCAAGTTCGTGTTTAAAGTTTTTACAGCCATCTGGACAGCCACAGTTGGCTTGGGGTGCGACGGTGCTTTGGGATTAGTTGTGGTTTTTACTGTCCTTGTGGTTAATTTCTAAGCAGAGTCCTAAAAGAGTTCGATTGTTTGAGTTATGTGTGTTTTGTGGTCAAACCCAACCAAAGGCCACACATTTTCGAAAGCAATTAAAAATAATAAAAAATTAGTATAAATCATTTAAATTACACATACGCAGAAATGTAATTAAAAATACAAAGACTTGTTGTGTGTTTTCAATCATTTTTTTGACAAGGCCAGGATATATTTTAAAATTGTTTCAACTCTTTTGTGTAGTACAAAAAGCCGGCCATAAATCATTTGGCATTTATTTACAAGTAATTGCAAAATTTAAGTGCAGTTTAAAATGATTTTAAAATTATAAATACTTGAAAGTGGCCAAAATGCTTAAAAATGAGTCAAGGCAGCTGCAATAATAAATTCTAAAATAAATAAAAAAATTCGCATATATATTTATAAATATTATTATATATATAAAACAGCAACATAAAATGATGATCAACAAGTTTTGAGCAACGTTTTCCAGGCAAACCAAAAACAACAGCAACAAAAATGAGTGAAAGAAAATTTGTTTATACATCAAATTGAAAATATGGCACAAAAAAGCAAAAATATTTCTATGCAAAGTGTTGAAAAAGTCAAAAAGTCAAAACAAGTGAAAGTGCAAGCAACAGTGTTGTAAAAGTGTTTTGCCATGAAATAAGTAAGCAAATGTTCAAATTAACACAAGGATAACAGGCAAACAAACAGCAGCTCAAAGGATTACAACAAAACATACGCACACAGTGCTCAGCTCAAGTAAACCAAACAGTTTACAAAATGGCTGACTCTTCTGCCAACCAGGAAAACGATGGCGGCAACGATGCTGCCGAAGGAGACGAGGAGGTTGAGGAATCAACAACCACAACAACAACCAAGACTTCAAAATGGCGCAAAACGCGCTCCTCCAAGGTTTGTAGTTGCAGCCAGCTCATCCCAAAATTGGCAACAAGTTTGCCAGTTTGTTTGTCAGTTTATTGCCAAACGCTTTCAAAGTCTATTGTGAATGGGCATTAGATATACAGAGTAAGTAGCTGCTGCTATAAGGCAGATGGGATTGGATCGACCCAGTCAGTCAGTTAGTCGCATGACCAACCTACGCCCACTTCACTCAAATCTGAAATTGACAAATGTACCGGATTGAAACTTTCGAAATGGACAGTCGACGCGACGTCGCCGTCAACGTTCACATCAACGTTGAAGTCGACAGCGACGGCGGCGTCGGCGTAGGCATCGCTGTCCATTCGCATTGAGTCAACAAATAAACAAACAGACAAACAATGCAATGACTAAAAACTGAAGAGGCGAAGAGCGTATACTCTTTTTCTTCCATTTAAGTGTCTTCAGATATAAGCAATTCCTTTGATTTATTTAGAGATCTCTAGATTTTGTAATTAACATTTTTAAAGGTAAAAACAATTTAATGGTGGATGAAAAAACGTTCGATCGATATTTTTTTTATTCCGATTCCTAAGATATTTATTATTGATTTGAAGCAGTTGTTATCTTTTTTATCAACGCTAAAATTACAATAATTCTTTTAGAAATTAAATTTTTTAAATTAAATAATTTAAACAATTAATTTTTTGACGAAATTAAATGATATGTGTCTATTCTTCTATATACTCTGGGCTTTATGACACTTTTTGAGAAAAATTTTAAAAATATGTCTTTGCATGACTTTGAAATATCATTAGTGAGCCCGGCAGATGTCGTCCTGCTCAAATTTTTGGAATACTTTAAAAGTGTATAAACATCGTACGATTCTCTAGTTAGCTTATCTAGACAATCATAAGATTTTTGGATTAGTTGACTTTCATGACTCTCTAAAAGGCCGAATGGACGAACTTAAGTATTCTTAAGAAAACTCGCATCTCTAATAAATTCATGCCCCACAGAATCTTCATTTCAACCCCTTTGCGACTACGCTTCTGTCTGCACTTAATTTCCAATACCCGGTGTTAAACAATTTTGTACTATGCTATATTCACGATATTCACAAAAATTAGGAAATATCTCATGAACCAATACACACAAACACTTCACAATTGGCTTAAAACCTTCGTATTGACAACTTCCAACATATTCAAAAATTAGATTTTAAATTTATCAACGCGTTCATGAGAACATCCGCAACACGTACTCTGTGACTGCCCAGCCATCTCTAGACATCGTTTGACCACCCTAGGAGAACCAGCGTTTGTCGGTCTAGAAGAGGTGGCCAGGCTGCAAGTTGGGCGGCTACTTAATTTCGCTAAAAAAGTAAAAATTTTAATAGACCATCACTTTGCGTAATATCCTCAAATCTGGCACAGCTAAGGACCAAAAGGTCTATGCTAGGCTGCACTCTGTTGTGGCCGGCCAGTGTAACCTAACCTAACCTATATATAGGGATCAGATCGTAATTACTTTGCTTCAAATTTGGACCGCAAATTCAAACAGAATTAAAAATTGATATTAGTCGACCATATTGAGCTCTTTCGTTAAAAAATTTTTAAACTTCAAAGTTTTGATTTTTATACTCTGTATGTTTAGGTACATAGGGTATACTAGATTAGTGCAATGTATGTTACATTCAGAAAGAGGCGTGGTAGACCCCAAGTCCTTTATACCAAAATGCTTATCATAATCTCGGATAGAGATTCAGTTATGTCCGTCCGTCCGAATGAACGTTTAGATACCGGAGACTAGAAGAGCTTGAAAAACCGAACTTTATCAGCTGGTGCGCATATTTCCTCGGAAGATAAAGTTTGTTGAATAATGTCAATATCTTTCCCCGAGTGCCTTTATATTCAAATCGATTGGAGGAAGTAAAAGGGGGCGCCAAAGGAAACGATGGCTGAAAGATGTAGATGCCGATCTTAAGAAAAATAGGAGTCCGCCACTGGAGAGATGTTGTTGTGGAGAGGAACAATTGGAGTGCGATTGTTGGGCAAGCTGTGTCTAACAAGGACTGTAATGTGAAGAAGAAGAAGAATAAGTTTGAATCCATAATGCACATTTTGCTCCTAAGCTTCCTAAGCTTGTTCCCTAAATAACCCTGTCACCAACTCGCTTAATTTAGGAAATTTTATTAGAAACTGTGCTTGAATCTCCCTTCTTTCAATATCAGTTATTTTGATCCATAGGAGAGGCCTGTGTCAAGGAAACTCTCTAAGGGATAGAAAATCTTTATTAAGAAGCAAAAAGTTTTTTCAATTGTCTTATTCCATAGTACCGAGACTTTTAGTGTATGTTGTGTATATACTTACTACTATGTGTATCATAGCTAATATAACTCTATTTCTAGTTTTCCAATCCCATCAAAAAATTCGTAAAATGAGTCGTAACAAGTGTCTTACGTACAAAAGCTAACAGCTACATAACTTAAAATGAGCCTGCTAGTAGATTTTCGCGGTTTTTGGCAACACCGGTTAATATTTACATCCAAATTTAACAGAGTGATGCCTTAAATTTCCACGCATGAGTGTGTCAAAAATGAACAAAATCGGACAAATACAGAAAAAGCTATAGTCAAAAATATACGAACTGCGACATATTTGACTCTATCGAATTATGGTTACAAATGACCTCGAATAACAATTTTTGGTAAGCTGATTTATGTGGCTCTAATGAACAAATCCACATCCAAATTTGATCGATGAGAACCCCCACCACCCGCAATCGATTTACCGTGTTTTCTGCCAAACCTCTTAACATATCAACTTCAAACTTATCCCATATACTTTAAATAGCTTCTTTGACGTAAATTTTGCATTTCATCACAATCGGTAAAAATTTACGGAACCTATAAGTATAAAAATCGAATTTCACCAAAAAAAATGTATTCCAATTGGAAAGTTCTTAGTATGTAGGAATAAACAGAAAACAATTTTTACGAGAGAAAAGGTACAGGGTATTCCACTGTCGGACACCGCATCGACTGTACCACAAAATTCATTTCAAATTCTACCATTTAAATCAAGACTTTCACGCAAATGCATTCCCAATACTTTATAGATTTGCACCGAAAAAACCGGCCAATTTGGAATCTGCTTTAATTTAAAAAAGTTCAATTTACTTTAAAGTTCATTCACTTTAATTTTTGTTTATTTTTTCGTTTACTCTTTAAATATTTTAGAGCACGTTTTACTGTTTGGTTGCTGCAGCATTTTAACATTTCATGCCGCATGACGTCATCTCACACACTAATTTTTCCCACAGTGTCACGTTTCCTTACGCTTCTATGCACAATGCCCTTTTAAGATCTTCATTTCCTTCCTTGTTCTAACTTTTTAACTTTCTTAAAAGTATTTCCATTTAATTTACTTACTTAATAGGTTTTTAAAGGTTAATTAAGCTTTGTTAGCCAATGAACTTAACACGACTCATCCTACCCTATAGACTCCTTATAGAGTATTGCTCACAAGTCAGCAAAACATTTTGGCAAGTTGTGAACTAAGGAATTTTATTTTGGCATCGAACAAAGCAAACAACCGAAAGCAAAGCGAGAAAAAAATAAATAATACAAAAAAAAAAAAGAAATAAATATCTAACGTATAATAATAAAATGTGAAAGAAATTTACTCATCATCACATTGTGTCTGAAAAAAAATAAAGAATCTTAAGATATGTGGGCTAAGGCGAAATTCTTGGTAACAGCTACTTAACAGGGCCGCATTTTGTCACTAACAGAATGTCAAGGGTATGAAAAAAAAAGAGAAAAGTCCAGATATGTTGAACACATATGCACGTGTGGTCTTCGCTCTCCTCAGTCCGACGGTCTCTGGGCAATCAATCTCAATTTGGCAACGCTTTGCATAAGGGGCAGTGTTTCCAGTGAAGCGTTTCCCGCTGCAGAGCCTCAGCTCTTCGGCTCTTAACTCTTGTTAATTAACTGAAGCGTTCATTGCGCGCTTTGCACTTGATTAGCTTTTAATGGAGGACTAAAAATAAACAGCAATAAACTTGCATATGTAAGTGTAATACATTAATCAAGGCAGCGCAGCAAAGTATGCTATGAAAAATGTTTGAGATTGGAAGTTGGACGGGAGTGTGCTCGAAATCGTTCCGACGGAGCTAAGTTTTTATGGCAGATTTTTAATGCACTTAAGTAGCTTTTTTGGTTACATTCATCGTGTTGTCATTATAATGTGATATTAAAACCTCCAAATCCTCAGTGCTGGCTGCCGTAGCAAGGAAATTGACCAATAATTGTTGGGTACCCCTTGGAGACATGTTTCCATTATTGTTTTGTTACATGTTATTTTGACATATTTTACGAGAATCAATGAGTTATAGGTTCAAAGATTCTTTAGTTAGAAGCCGCTCCTGTTATGGGGAAACAGACGCTTACCTAATGGCAATTCGGCTGGCAAAAAAGCATTGGGGTTTGTTGTGGACAGCTCTTAGCTTAAGGACTCTTCCTCGACCTTACCGGCATGGGTGGCCCTACCGATAGTTTTGCTACCACCAGCATCGCTCTTGGATTCATCGCCCCTTATGAGCCCCTCACCACGACAAGGTGGCAATCCCCGAGAGGGCGCTATACTCCACTTAGTAGTCCAGAATTCGTAGCAGTAGTAAGCAGTAGTTTGTAAACTATCTTAAAGTAATATATATTGTTAAGGGTTTATATCAAGTGATAAAGTCAGATGTAAGATGTAAATCGATTTTTTGACGTTTTGAAATTTTTTAGAGCACTTAAGCAATGTGCCAAATTTCAACAAAATCGGTTGACTATATCATATAGCTCCCATACGAACGATCGGTCAAAAAATCGATTTTTTAACTAAATTTGTTGTATTTCGTTTGTTTTTTTAATAATGCGACCAAACTTGGCACTTGTAAGTTTTTTATTGTTCTTAAGCATTATTCCAAATTTGGTTACGATATCTTCATGAACAAACGAATTATCCATCTAAAACTTTTTTTTGTCGATGGAATTTTAATTTCCTTGTTTACAATAAGCGTCGTAACTTAAACATTTATCGCCTGATTTTATTAAACCATAACTTTTCTTACTCGGAATTAATATTTCTTTAAGATTAAATGTAAAAAAGTAAAGGTGTTTTAACAAAATGTTATATAAAAATGACTTCAAAGTGTGAAAATCGAAAAAAAAGAGTGTAAATCTTAGATAACTTTTAAAAAATCTCGTAGTTACTTTGTATAAAGTATAAACAAGTGTATATCATCTTAAAGCTTGAATCTTCTTCTTTCCAAAGCCTTAAAGCAATGGAAAATCGGTTGAAAAATGGCGACGTTGTGATAGTGGGAGTGATCGCAGTACCCGAAAAACGGTTTTTAAGCGATATCTTGCGATTTTGGGGGTGTTAGACAATTTTGAAACACACTATCGTGATCTACTCGTCAAGACCTACAACGTACACTAGGTCGCTTGAAAAGTTCTAAATCACTGTTGGACAGTGTTATTATTAAGGATATTCACATAAGTTAATTACAAAGGATTTCCAATGATCTCTGTTTCGCGCCATTGCTCGTAACTCGATGATGGATTTCCTGGTCTCCCGGTTGAGCGTCCGGCGCCAGGTCATTTAAGGTCTGCGTCTGGATCGATTGCCTTTTGGGTTCCATTCCAGAACTGCATGCGGTATCTCATCATAATCTTAGCCCAGCGTGTGACCCAACCAACCGTATTTGCGCTTGCGAATTACAATTTCGATTGGATTTTGTTCGCAAAGTTCCCAAAGGCGTACATTAATAATGGTTCGGATCCACCACATACGTGACACGCTTCTAAGACATAGATTGACAAATGTTTGGAGTCTTCTTGACAATAATACTGGTAATGAACCATGTCTCACAACCATACAACTAGCACCGACTTTATGCATGCGTTGTAGGACTCGTATTTTTGTCTTTTCGCCGGATATTTGGTTCTCTGCAGAATCTATTTAGTCGTTCAAAGGCAGTTCTGGCTTTACGAATTCTGCAGCCTACATCGTCCAATGCTCTTCCGGATGGTGTAATTTGGCTTCCAAGATACTCGAATTTGTGTACGTTTTCAATATGCGAGTTATCGATACTAAGAGCTCCTGTATTAGTGGGGTTTACCCGCAAACTTTTCATTTTTGAGCAGTTGATTTTAAGACTGGGTTTGAAGGTCCGAATGACGAGAAGAAAATAGTACAACATCATCCGCATATTCTAGATCTCCTTTTTTTCCCCCAGTATTTAGTACTCCTCCAGGGAGCTTAGGTCTTCAACAAGAAGCTTCCACCGGACTCTGGCACAGTTTGCTTTGCTGTGTCCCAGCTGATGTTGCGTTGGGACAATTCGTTGAGTGTTGTTCCATTCTAAGGCCATCCTGACGATGCTGCTGCGGTCCTTTCTCAGTGCATGGCCAATCCAACGCCACTTGCGTGTCCTTATCTGGTTACCGATAGGAACTTCACTAGTGTATTGCAATAGTTCCGCGTTTGATATTCTGTTGGGCCAGAATATCCCGCATATAATCCTTAGGCACTTGTTGACGAATGAATGCAGTTTCGATATCATTCTCTGCGGTGCCATCCACGTTTCGCTGCCGTACAACAAGACGGACTTGACGCTCGCATTGAAGATCCTCAGCTTTGTTCTTCTGCTTATTTGCTATAGAGAGTCCAACTTTGCTTGCTCTCCTAGTTTATGATTAAATTTCCAGTTGATTCCTAAGCTATAAAACTCAGCTGCTTGAAATACCAAATCACGGAAATAAAAAGCAAGGGCGACAGTGTGCATCCTTGATTCACTCGGCTATTGTATTCAAAAGGATCGCTTAGTTGTCCGCCGTGCAAAAATTGGCTTGAGAACCCAGTATACGACGCTTTTATGATATTGATGATTTTGTCTGGAATACCTCGAGCTCGAAGTGCCACCCATATTTCTTCCCTATCAAAGGTGTCAAACGCTTCCAAAAATCTATGAAAACTAAATATAAGGTAGATTTGAATTCCTCGGATTGCTCTACGGTAATACGTACTGTACATATTAGATCTATACAAGATCTTTGAGGGCGAAATCCAGCTTGATTTTATGTAGAACGTTGTTAAGTGGCTCTGAAATGCGGCTTAGCATGATCTATGAAGATTGAGGATTTTCATGATGGTTGGCAGGAGAGAAATACCCCTCCAATTAGAGCTTATTTATCGGTTTCACTTCTTCGGAATCTTGATAATTACCGATTCCTTCCAAGATTTAGGTACATTTTCAGAGGTCCAAACAGCTTCCAATATCGGAGTTAGCTTTTGTGCCATCATGTGAGCATTCGCTTGGAAGCATTCATCGGCGATTTTATCTGCTCCCGGAGCTCCTTTTTTCAGGATGTTAATTGCAGTTTCAATTTCCTTTGGTGTGGGAGGGTTTCTTTCATTTGCCTAAAGAATACAAGAAATACAAATCTTGCTAATTTCGAGCCAGTTCCCTTTGGTACCTTAGTCAACTCACTGAACAATTTCTGTTAGGTTGAAATTCATACCGAAGCGATTTTTGGCACACCCTGCAATGTTTATGTTTTTATGTCTGGGACTGTGGCTATGTAAATATATATGTGTGTGTGTTTAGTTTTATGTGGCTCATAAAATATGCACATATATAAAATATCGAACTGGGAGATCGAGTGAGATAGAGAGAGTGAGGGAGAGAGAGAGTCGCATTCTGCTTATGCACCGATTTAACAAAAACAAACAAGGAACAAAGCGACCAATTTCAATAACTTAACAAAAGCCAAGGACAACAACAACAACAGCAGAAAAAACACTTTTGTGAAAAGGGTTAGGATTAAAGGCATCCATCCAGTGTTCCAAGCCTGATACCGCTGCGACTTGGCCAAAACACTTGCTGATGAGCAAGATGTAGAGTAGAAAATTTCCAGGTCAGTGAATTCTTCTCCCACTAGTTGGGGAATTTTATCCGTGCCAAAACCCGGCTGCTACAGTAACTCCTGAACCGGACAGCTGACGAGCCATTGCCCTACAAGTTGCCACTTTTATAAAACATACACATACATATATAAGTATGTATGTTGTATGCCACATGAGACCCAATTTGTGGTTCTCGATGAGCAGCGGCCGCAAGTGTTTCGGGCGCATAAATTACGATAACAACAACAATGAAACGACGCTCTCTCTGCCTTGTCATGCCTTTGGCTGGGCTTTGCTTTAATCTTGGGCAGAGGCATGGCACTTCGCCC
Organism: Chymomyza amoena; assembly: GCA_037043745.1. Lineage (NCBI taxonomy): Eukaryota > Metazoa > Arthropoda > Insecta > Diptera > Drosophilidae > Chymomyza > Chymomyza amoena. The sequence goes on along the minus strand of JBAMAX010001484.1, from coordinate 48,339 downwards.
ACATCCCGGCGGGGCGGGGCAGCTACTTAGTTGCCTCTAAGCTTGCCCCCACCTGACGCTGCTGCCATACAACGCGCCTGCAATCAATCAAGCTGTAAAGTATTTATTAAACGATATTATGAGGATTTACCTCCACACACATACAAATACACACACATGTACACCTGTACATAAGCCCATACCTTCTGGTTTATGGCGCACTCTCCTCACATTTCTTTTAATAGCTTCATTGTTTCGCTTAACAGGATTTCATTTCACTTAATACACAAACGCAAACATGCATTATGCTTAAGCTTTAGTACACCAACATTGAAGTACATGCACACAGATACACACACACACACGCACATACACATATGCCCACACATTCCTCGGCAGACACATAGACGCGTCCTTACACCCAGGCGACAAAGGACATCCCAGCAAGTAATGTTGGCTGGAGGGTTGTGTCTAATCTACACAACGTAGGAGGTGACTCCCAGAAGCAAGCAACATTTGGGAGTAATCTTTTGTTGTCATTATGGCTGGTTATCCGAAATACAAACATTTAATAATTTTTTCGAATACCCAAGATTTTTGAAAATTATGCTTTGGGAATGATCTCAGAGATAGTAAAGACGCAAAGATTTAGGGGACATTTATCCACAGTTGCTTGAACCCATTGAAATAAGTATAGCTCTCATTTTCAACGAATTGAACATTGGGTCCAATTTAAAGTTGGCCATGTAAGTACCCTATATTCACATTAGATCGAATTAATGAAGTAAAGCACTAAAATAACTCTCAATGAACTTTTGTTATGACGGAACTGTACAGCGACTAAGGAAGCTGTTTTGTTTATGCACGAGATTTGCTGAAATTCTTGGAATTTTCTATTGCAATTTCTCATGAAGTTAGCACCATTATAAACTTGTTTTTACAAGACAATTCTGGGAAAAGCCACAGGCGTACTCTTTATTGTGTCAGTGCGATTTCAGCGAAATTTTTAATCAGGCAGAAATTTCGGTATACTACAATCGTAATCATACCATGATAAAATTAATATTAGTTAGAAAATAAACTTTATTAAAACACTGAAGAAATCATTTCCTGGAGCTCTTCACAAAACTTTAAGTCTGTCGTCAAATTCTTTAGTTTACTCGACGGTAAGAAGACAATTTTTAGTCTTCTCATGAACCCATCTTAAATATTATGGTGAACCACTGAAGTCTCTCAATTTATCTCATATTGGAATCTTAGGAATCTTGGAATCAAAATCCTTTAGGGGCTACTCTGCATCAATGAGCCCAAGGGATTTGACATACAGTACATATCACAAAAAAGCAAAAGTTGAATACATAATATAGTATAGCTGATAGGAGCATAGGGCGGAATCCGAGGCTTGTTTCCGTTTCTTGAGTAGGGGTTTTTTTGGCTGTCGGGTCACTATCGCAATGAATACCCTTTAAGGTCTAAGGGGCGACCGCAATAGTTTTATACCGAAGTGGTCCTTCTTCGGTCTGTGTGGTTCGTGGAAGGTATTTCATTTAACCCATGTCTGGTAGGCTTTCCCCTATGCACCACCTTGTAAATGGACCCTATAGGGCTTACAACCTCCCCCGATGGAGTTCGTCCAATATAGAAATAAATTTAATTATCTGTAATGGTTTTAGTCTCGTGACAGCGTGCAGCAAGATTCTGTGATCACCGAAGAAGGATGGCTTCCTTCTGGGAGCAGCATCACACTCTGTAAGTGTGCGTTAGGCAGATTCCTCCTTACTTTCACAGAACCTTCTGCAGTGTCCCATAAGTAACTCAGTAAGTATCCTAATGGAATACTTGCCACAAGGGTAGATTTTGGGGAACCTATTCAAATCGTGGGAGCCAAGGAGAAAAAAGTTTTCCAACTGCTTGAGATGAGTAAGTTAAGAGTCATTATTGATCAAGCCGTCTGTTGAGGAACTCATTCCCAGTGTTTCTTAAAAACAATGTCACCATGACATTCTGCTATAACCACATGGGATTATGGAACAAGCCGACTGTCGAGTTTCCCCTCTCCATATTTTCTTGTAAACAATATCCCCATGTCATATTTTTAAAACTATATGGGAAAGTGATTCCCAGATTCAGTAAGCAAGTAAACCGTCTTTTCAGTTAAAACTAATTGTTAGAACGATCATCGGATCATCACGCAAACCGTCTGTCGTAAAAGACACTCCAAGCTTTTCTTGAGTGCATTAATACAATCACTTTTTGGGGATCGTAGAACAAACCTTTTGTTGACTAAGCTCCCCATTTCGTATTTTTATAACTATATGGGAAAGTGATTCCCAGATTAAGTATAAAACTATATGGGAAAGTGATTCCCAGATTTAGTAAGCAAGTAAAGTGTCTATTTAGAAATCCATTTTCAGTCTTCCCTAAAAGTAATATTCTTGAAACTGATTATTAAAACGATCATCGGACTACAAGCTTTTTTTTAGCCAAAATTGCAGCGACTTTTTGTAGGATCATACGTTTTGTTGACTAACCCATCTCTAGGTTTTCTTCAAGGCAATATCCTCGTGAATATTAATGTTGCCTAACCTATCCTTGGGCACTAAATTTCAAATGTAAAATCTTTTTTACTTTCTCCGTGCAAAATACACTTTGATGAAGTGAGTGTCCCAAGGACGTCTAAGATGAAGGTCCGGTCTAGGGTTGAAGACTGTCTACACGTAAAACTTCACTTCACCACTTCATACACCCATCAATGGTTTTTTTCAACATGACTTATGGTTAAAGCTTCAATCCGCTGTCCACTAACTTATTCATCTAAGCAAGAATATGGCTATGGCGGTTCACTTATATCAACAGCTGGTATGGGATCATAGCTCTTCAGTTCGGCTTAGGCCTGCAATTAGCACATGAAATCATGCCTGCATTTTCAGTACCAGGCATGAATCTTTATGTTCATTTGTCACTAGGCATTCAGACCTGAACCTTAGCTGTAACAATCCGCTATGAATTCAGTGCTTATTCACTTTGAAAAGTCATGCCTGAATTCAGGGCTGAATTTTTCAGGCCTATACGACCGAGGTGCTGGGAAGTTATCAGCCAGCCATCTTCGAAAAAGAGTCTTCACTTATTAAGAGAGAAATTTCTTAGAAAAATAGTAAAGCAGCCTGTAAAAATTGTCTAGCGTACTTAGGACAGGCTCGCAAAAAGAAAGTTTTTCAAATCTATAGGTTTTTGGAGCGCTGAATTCAAATTCAGGATGCCTTTAAAGCACAGCATTTAGTATTCTGCAGGTTATCTTGGTGGGCGTCGTAAGGGGTTTACTTCTTTAACATTACTTTAATCCGGGTCTCAGCGACCCCAAAACATATATAAAAATCACCAGAGTCTCCAATAAAAAAAGTTGTCGCATTTTTGAAGTTACGACAGAGCTCTGACGTGCTTTGCGACCTCCAATACGGGTTGAACGACTTCAGAAACATATTGAAAACGGGTTCTGTCTTTTGGATCTGACAGACCTCTTTTTTATGTTGCCTAAAGTGCATTACATAAACATTTGTCAAAAATGTCAAGAGCCCTTTAAAACAATGCATAGACGCTCCACACTGCCATGGTGTACATTGCACTTTCATTCACAAAACCTCTTATGGAGTTACCCTAGACGCTTGCTCCTCTTCTTCTCAATTGCTTGCTGGGTTATACGTGCCACTGCTTTGTTATGACATGCAGGACTCTAGCTAGTCCTTTGCTCATTATTGTTGCTCCTGGGCGTTTGTTAACCCAGTCTGACTCAGACTCCAAAAACAAAAAATCGCAACGTCAAAGTTGCGTGCAGCCTTCGGGCTACGTCACTAACTAACTGACTCTCTGACTGACTCCCCGAATGACTCTCCGACTGGCTCCCTCGACTGACTCTCCGGTCTACTTGACTACCTTGACAGACTGTCAGCCCTGTTTATTCTACGATATAATGTGATAGTTGACTTTTTCACAGGTTTTTCTATTGCTACAATCAAGGAGCACACTGTCTCTCCTCCACTTTGCTCCCTGCCCTCTTTTTGCTTCACCCTCTTTGGTCGGTTCCATTACGCTTTTGTGCGTCACCCTCACTTAGTGCTTCAGCTTTTTGCCTTAACTTTTATTATTATTGTTGCCCTACACTTTTTGTCTTCTAACGCCATTTTCGCTTGTTTTTATTTTTTTGTTAATTTCTTTTTCTACGTTTTTTTTTCTAAGTATTTCATGCGCTTTGACGCCTCTCTTCAGTCAGCTGGTTGCTCTTCAGACGTCTGGCAACGCTGCGCGCCTTGGCAACTTTATCTTTTAATTAAAACTGGCGCTGGCAGGGTCTGAGTTGGCTGCTTCTTTTTAGCTGCAACGCCTATGTGCCACATTGCCACAGTTTGTGTCCTGGCCTGTCCCTGTCCTGCTATTCCCTTGCTGCATTAATTACACGTTTTATATATTTCTGCTTAGCGTTGCAAAGACTTCTACTTCATATGTGTCCCAGCGAGGATATGAGAGCGTCTAAAAAAAAACACAGAAAATATATTAAAGCCTCCTCCACATTTGTTTTCTTTTGTTTGCTCGGAAATTTCCTATGAAACGTATTTTTTTCTTGCCTCATTTTTATGCGGACTCTGCCTCTTAATGTACTTAAAGTGGAGTCTTCTTCAGTACATGGTCCTGCCTGGGAGTGCGTGTATGTTTAAGGATTCCACACAAAAAAGGCTAATTGACTTTAAGCTTTTTGGCCTCTGCATGTCAAATGTGAAAGAGCAAACCAGAGCAGGAGCAGGAGCTGCAAGGAAGCAGCTTCTGGCTTCTGGCTTTGCTTTCTTTCTTTGGTTTCATGGTCTTTCCTTTCGTGCGTTGAATAAAAATGAAGCTGTCGCATTATTTTCTACTTTTGCTTTTTATACTCCCCCTACTTTGCTATTACACATTTTGTCCTAATGATTTTTTAAACAATTGTTTTAATTTTTATTTCTTATCTTTTTCCCTCTTTGCAGGTAAGCAAACCACTTAATTTGGCGTATTATATCAAATTCTCTGGAAGAGGGTAAGAAATGAAATTTTGCTATTTTAAGTGGAGCATTTTACAAGGAAATATGTTTTTAGGGATTCTAAGACCTTTTTATGAGTAATTGAACATTTGGAGTTCGTGTTCTAGGCAGGCGTTTTATCGGCCTTAATCTGTGAATAAGGCTAGGGCGACATTTTGATTTAGCTTTGAAAAAAATTTGTATTTTTTGTGCACAAAGATCATCGCTCGTCTAAATGACGACGACCGTATTTAAATGTTTTGATCAAAATTCTTCACAACAATTAATTTAATCAAATTCAGGGTCGGGATAGTCAAAAAATGCATATCTACTTGGGAACATTTGCTCTGATGTTTGTTATGTACACTACGATAGATTAGAAGATAGGACCTTTTCAAGTTATATTTTTTTGATGGATAAAATTTTCGAAAGGTATAATTATTTAATTTAACTGAAGACTTTTTATACAGAAAATGCAGCGTAAAAATATTTTTTTTTTAATAAATAACACAGCTACACAAAAACATATTTTTTCGGGTCTGGAGGTGAGACTATGTTTACTATACGTCTTTGGGGTCGCTAAATCCAAATTTAAGGTCCGAAAAACCACAGCAGGTCAGACATAACCTCAAAAAACTTCATACAAAATTGGGTTGAACTGATTTTTGTTCAATATACGGGTAAAGTCAAAACGTTGAAGAGTGACATAGCTTAGATAACGGTATATTTTGAAGGTTATGTCAACAACCAGACGTGCTTATGTTTTTTGGACTACTGATTCGGATTCAGCGACCACAAAAACATATGATAAACTTGGTCTGACTCCCGGACTCGAATAAAATTTTGTATGAGGTTTTTTGAGGTTATGTCAGAAGCCTTACGTGCTGAGGTTTTTCCGGACCTCGGATTCGGATTCAGCGACCCCGAAAACATATGATAAACTTGGTCTGACTCCCGGACTCAAATAAAATTTTGTATGAGGTTTTTTGAGGTTATGTCGGAGCCCTGACGTGCTGAGGTTTTTCCGGACCTCGGATTCGGATTCAGCGACCCCGAAAACATATAGTAAACATGGTATGACCTCCAGTCCAGACCTGAAAAAATATTTTTTTTGTGTGCCAGTGCAATGTTTAAAAAAGATTGTTCAAAATTTCCTAACATATCCAAAACTTAAAATTAATTGATTAAGATGAAGATATGAAATTGAGATCTTTTTTAGCAATACTTTTTTGTGATAACTAATATTTTAAAAAAATTTTACAAAAATTAAATTTAATAACATTTTCAAAGGATCAAATTAAATGAATCAAGTAAAAATTGTATGTAGAGTATGTAATTTTTTTCAAAATTTCCTAACATGTCCAAAACTTAAAATTAATTGATTAAGACGATATTATGAAGTTGGGATCTTTTTAAGCAATATTTTACTTGATAGATAATATTAAAAAAGAATTTTACAAAATTTCCCAACATATTAAAAGGTAAAATTAATTGAGTCAAGTTAAGGTATTTTATACAGAAAACGCAACGTATACGAAATTTAAATGTGATAAATAATATTTTAAGAATATAGTTTTTAAGGAATATTTTTTTGTGATAGATAATATTTTAAAAAAATTTTATACAATTTTCTAACATTTACAAAAGATATAAAGTTGGGAGATCTTTATAAGCAATATTTTTTGTGACTTTATTTAAAAAATTTTTTTTTTAAATTTACTGACATTTCCTAGCATTCAAGTTAAGATTTTTTATAGAGAAAACGTAGCATATACGTTATTTTTGTTTAAAGATAATAGCTTAAAAATTTTTTTTAAAAATCTGAAACATTTCCGAGAGGAAAAATAAATTGCTTAAGAGGAAGATGTGAAATTTAGATATTTTGACGCATATATTTTTTTGTGATAGATAATATTTCATAATTTAAAAACATTTCAAAAAGGTAAAATCAATTCATCCAATATATTGATATATTTTTTGAAAAAAGGAAAATACTGCGTATACGTATTTTTTCAACTTTCCGGACACATTTTGGAATACAAATTGCACAATGAGTAAGCATTTCAAGCAAAACCCCATCTTAAAATCTATTATAATATATTTTTGGCAAAAAATAAATAAATATTTTTTATAAAATATTATAAAATTGTCAAAACAACTCAGAATGGAAAAATCCAAAAAGCAATTCGCGTATTGTTTTTAACTAACAAATTTCTTTTATATGTCATTATCGCCATGTTCTAATATATTCTATTTGCTAAATAAATACTCTCTGAAATTAAAATTATATCTCCCGGCTATAAATAGACAAAAATGAACTAACATGAATGAATGGAATGATTCATTGACCTTTAATTACTGCGAAGAAAAATATTAGCTTGGTGAAACCTTGTGGACTTGATTAATTTTCCATGTGGCTGAAAGTGATTTAATAGAGACAAAAACAAAAACACTTCTGAGGAATTGAGTGAAATATATTCATAAAACGTGCTGAGAGTAAAATCAAAAACGAATCGAAAGTGGTCGGAAAATTGTAGCTAAGAGATCTTCAAAACATTTTTATTTAGAAAAAAATGTTACAACTATTTCCATAAATGAACATGAGATTAAATTCGAAAGCAAACCAAAAGTGGTCAGAAATTTGTAGCTAAGAATTAACCAAAATAAAGTTATATTAAAAAAAAAAATTTACCATAAATGAACATAAGATTAAATTCAAAATTTGTGGTTAAGATTTATTAAAAAATGCTTTTTAATTTTTTCATTAAAAGAAGATGAAATTAATTTCAAAAGCGAATCAAAATTGATCAAAAGTTTTTAGCTAAGATTTATTCAAAACATTAAAAAAATTTTTTTTTTTTATATTTTCCATAACAGAAGTTGAGATTAATTTTAAAAGGCGATTCAAAATTAGTCACACATTTGAAGCTATGAAATATTTAAAATATTGTTATTAAAAAAAAAATTTTATTTTTTTTCCTGAATAGGACACGAGAGAGTTTCAAAAGCGAAACCAAATTGGTCACAAATTGACACCTAAGATTCTTTCAAAATATTTTTATTATAACAATAAATAAATTAAAAACTTTTTCCTTAAAAGATGATAGAAATTTAAAAAGCAGATTAGAATTTTTCGAAAATTTATAAATAAACCATATTCCAAATATCGTCACATTAAAAAAAAATTTTTACTTTTTCACATTGTTCGAAAAGTTGTAACTAAGATTTATTCAAAATAATAAGTTTTTGAGGTTATGTCGAAACCATGACTTGCTGAGGATTTTTGGACATCGGATTTGGATTCAGCGACCCCTAAAACATATGGTAAACATGGTCTGACCTCCAGACCCGAAACAAAATTAGTCGGAAATTCGTAAAAACTTTTACCATAAAAAAGATGAGATTAAGTTTTAAAGCGAAGCAAAAATGCTTAGAAAGAAGATAAAATTTATTCCAAATATTGTATAAAAAAAAATTTAACACTGTTTTCATCAAATAAGATGAGTTTTTATTTAAAAGCGACTCAAAATTGATCGGAAATTCATAGCTAAGATTTATTCAAAACATAAAATTTATGTTAAAACAAGATATTACAGGTATTACAAATTTTCAAATATGTCCAATTTAATCCAACCCTCATAATTTGCCAAAATCCTTAGATTTTAAAAATTGCGCTCGTGTTGGGTCAGCTTGGTAATATTTTTTACTAAAAGGCTTTGAAATTTGCCAAAAAAAAATATCTTGCTACAAAAAAAGGTTTTCACGCTAATATCTCCAAATTTTCAAGAAACTTCAAAGACTAGTATTCATATCTCTCTCGGGAGCTCTGCGAATCTGTCCGACAGCTGTCATGGAGTCAATCCTTGGACTCACACCACTGCATATTTTCATAAAAAAGTCATGTCATGCAGAGTCTACTACGTATCCAGATCACATCTGGACTCTTAGCAAGTGACACTGGTCATGCCGCACTTATATATTCCCTTCCTGACGTATCGATCTGCTCTAGATCAGATCTTATGATCACGGAACTTTTTCATAACAAGATATTTAGATCTTTTCTCCCAAGTCGGGAAACTTGAGCTGATGGCAGCCTCTGTGGAAACCCCCGGTGGCAACAATGGTTCACTGATGGGTCCAAAACTGAGCAGGGTGTAGGTGCTGGAATCGTTGAACCCAACACCAGAATCTCTACCGCAATGGTCATCTGGCCCAGCGTCTTTCAAGCAGAGATTCTATGCCATAGAGATCTGCGCCCTAAGAATCCTTCTCAAGGGAACAAGAGGAGCAAACATATGCATTTATTCAGATAGCCAAGCTGCTATTAGAGCATTGTCATCCTGGAGCATGTCCTCCAGGATGGTTAAAGAATGCCATAACTACCTCCAAACCCTGTCCGCCCGGAATAAAGTCGTGCTATGTTGGGTGCCTGGACACTCGGGAATGGATGGTAACACGATCGCTGTCAATCTAGCAGGACAGGGTGCCTCCACCCTGACTACATCTCCTGCGCCGTTTGGTGGTTTTGGTTGGTCCACAATCAAAACCATGATGAACAAATGGGCCGCAGGAGAACATAGGAGATACTGGTTCGCCCTTACCGGTGCTTTGCTCAATCAAAAGTGCTTTGTCAAACCTCTGGATGCGATCAAGGCAAAAGGTCTTGGCAGAGCGCACCTAAAGCTCCTGGTAGCTTACCTATCTGGCCACCACACTGTTAGATACCATCTAAAGAAAATTGGCCTATCGGAGGAGGATGAGGCTGGTGTAGCTTTTGGGTTGCCCTGTCGGCTGCCTCTTCAAGTGAGGTAAGCCAGGGTTTTCCTTGATGCGCGTAAGGCGGGGCAGAGGCAGATGAGGTGCTCTAGAGGCTCTGTCTCCATACACTTCTTGCATTCATCTCTTTTGGTATTGCCTAGATTCTTAGCGTGAGATACGGTCAGGCAATGGGAGTTGCAGAATATACTGGGCTAGTTTGTTATTAATTTGATTACTCGTAGTTAGAGCTATCTTGCAGTTCGTTGTGTTGTACCACCTTCTGTAGGGCCTGGTTAGAGCGTCCTCTTTTGCTCTGTGGTAAATCGTCCTCAATGGAATATTATGATCCTCAAATAAAGGATGCCTTAATACAGCACCTTTCTTTGCGAGTCTGTCAGCTATTTCATTTCCATCAATGGTGGCTGGGAACCCAAAAGATGCACACCGCATTATGGGTGCTTAGCTCATCTAATGTGTCCCTGCTTTCCTGTCCACCTTTGAAATTAATGCAGAAATTGACTATCAACGAAAATATTTATTCGGCTCTACTCTAGGGTGAGCGCTAGTTTTGCTGGCTTCTTAATGGAAGATGCTACAGTGCTCCGGTAACTTGAAAGATACCTCCATGGGTTGGTCCTTACAGTATACCGTGGCGCCTACGCTCGATTCCATTTGGATCCGTCTGTGGAAATTTTTGTGGCTCCTTGGTCCATGCCGATTTTCCATTGATCAGGTCCCATTAGAGTGACTGTTTTGGAGAAGTTACTTACTAGGATCATATTGTCCATGCTATTGTATGTTAGCCCTGCAACTTTGCTGTGTCCGTAGTTCGTAAGGGCCATGTTCCTTGCTCCACAGAGACGCTGTACTGTTTTCTATGCTTGAATGTGTAGGAGTAGACTCCAAGTATTGCTTCTAGGGCATTGCAGTCAACCTTAAAGCCCCCGCTAGGCACATCAGTGCATTGACTCTCACGTCATTGACTCTTTTCCATTATTTGTAGTATATAGACTTCTCTGTGGCTCTTCAGAGGAACGGATTAGTTCTTTCCATCTCAGGTCAATACCAACAAAAGACCTACTGCTATTCATGCGGAAAGCGGAACAAGAGACCTTTAGGTACGCAGTGCCCAACACCTCTGTGAAGAACCCTTTTACGAAAAAAAAGATATCTCTATATTTTTACAAATTACTTTTCCTAAAACCTTTTTCTTCCAAATTGTGAGCTGCTTTTTTAGATTTTCTAATATCTCAATAGCGTAAGTTCGCTGCCTTATTCATCTATAAGCAGTCAAAAAGCAAATAAGGAAAAGTTTTTTTTTCCAACTATTCCCAAAATTCCCGTGTTCGAAAATTTTGGAAAACAATCAAAAGAAATTTCAAAAAGAGAGAGCGCCGCCAACCACTTAGTTATATATAAATAATAGTGGCCAAATAGTGTGTAGTTGAAGGCGCACATATGTTTTGGCCAAGTTAACAGGCGTGCAAAAGAGCAAACAGATCAGAAATAAAATAAATGCTCAGTGGGTGTGCGTGTGTGTGTGTGTATGCGTGTGTGTATCTGTGTATATTCTAGTTATATGTATAAACAAGTAGTTATAAATAATTTCTGGCAAAAAATCAGCAATCTTTTCCGTTGATCTCCAAGTATAGCGCGTTGGCAATGGGCCAACAAAAATTCAAGCGGCCTGCGCACTACAAAAAAATTGCGCATACGCAGACATGTACCAAAAAGTAGCTGTGTGTGTGTGGTAGCTGTATCTGTGTGTGTTGTATCTGTGTGTGTTAGGCGCTCTTACTGGAAACAATTTGCACACTCGGCGCTCTTAAATTAATTTATTTGCTTAATTTTAAAGAGTTGCCAAAATTTTTGTATATTTGATTTTGATTTTTTTTTAGGCCTCTTGAATTTTTTGATTTTGTTTAGATTTTTGTTGTAATAAAAATAAACAAAAAAAAAGGTGAAGGATGCGATGTTTATTTATTAGCTCTATTTCAGTTAGTTGTACTTTGGCAGTTCTATAAGTAGCTTTTGGTATTGGTATTGGCTATTGGCCGTGTTTATTTTGGAAAGGTTCAAGCAAACTTGTTGACATTTGTTTTGGCCCTCACTTTTGAAGGCACTAAATCAAAATGGCCTGTCCAAGTTGCCAAACAGTTTGTCATTTCTTCTGCACTTTTCAACATATTTTGACGACTGCTTGTTATTTTTTTTTTAATTTTGCCTAATTTTTTGCTGCTTTGGCTCATTAATTTATGTCTAATTAGTTTTGATTTGTATTTCAATTGTGCGCGTCACAAGGACACGACTTTGGCAAAGAACTTGTTGGTCACTCCCTCTCTGGGCAGAGCAGACATCAAAGCTTTGAAAATTGTCGCCCCCAAAATAAATGAGCTACACATAAAAATGCAAAAATAAATAATATATTTATTTTTCGAGAAAATTAGTTTTCACTTAGTGGCCATTTTTCTTTTACGCTGCATTGAGTAATTGACTTGTCTGGCATTTTAAGCGTTTTCCAATTACCAATACATGAACACAAGACAAATGTGTATATACTACATAATGTATATACATATACACCGCCTGTGTGCTGTCCAAATTTGGTAAAGATGTCGGCTTCTAACTTGGCCATTTTGGCTCTGGACGTTCGTTCGGCATGTAAATGCAATATATACAAAAATATGCAAAACAATAACAAAAATCCATTTGACGTCTCTGCCTCTTGTTGTTGTTGTTGCTGCTGCCGGCTTTGTTTTTGTAACTTTTGTTGTTGTTGTTGTTGGCGTTGTGGCTGTTGTTGTTTTTGGCATTCATGTCGTTGTACTTTCAAAGCCCAGACACTTCAACCAAATCCTATATGCAAGCAAGTCACAACAGAGAGCCGAAATTCATTTGGCCAAAATCGAAGTTGAAGTGCTCTGTGAGCTACCAAAAATTAACAAGTTTTTGGGTTGTTTTTACACTTTTTTTTCTCATATTTGAAAGAGAATTTTTTAGTACATCATGCAAACTGTGTCTGTTTTTGTAGTTTTTTGTTTAATATTTGAAACAGAATTTTTGTTTAAAGCTCTTCTGAGTGTCCATTGTTGTTGTTTTTCTGTTATTAAAAACAGAATTTGATACTCGTTTTTTATTATAAAAAAAATATTATAAATAAAAATTTGGTGAACATCCTTGCCAGTATGGCAGAGGCGGCTTTGGCACGGTGGATGTTCGACCTGGGCTATCCTTGTACTTCCGATCACACGATCAGCTCCATCATTGGCGTCTGGGGTCTAGCGGTTGTCTCCAGAACACCATCAGCTTCTGTGCCCAGCTCCATGGCCAGTTCCTGCGAAGACACTAGAGGTTGGTCTTTAATGTCGCCGCCCGCCTCCATCACGGTTACGTTCAACTCCTCATCATCCGCCAGATCTGCCGGAGGTGCTAAGTCCCTCCTCTTTCGCAGCAGATTGGGGAAGTGGGGCCGACGTTTCCGGATCTTTGGCAGTCGTCTTGTCTTTTCTTAAACTCTTGACACGTGCAAAGCAAAGCAGCTGTCAACATTTAAGTGAACATTCCAAATGGCCGAGCTTGTCGGCATAAGTGAGAGACATGAGTACCATCATAACGCCACAAAAAAATCGAAATTCGAATATACGTAACCCGCGAAAATTCAAAAATCTGCGATACTTTTTGAACACACCTCGTACTACAAAACCTAAATTTAAGTTTGTGATCAGTCCGAAAGATCTCGGCGCAAGAATTGTCGTCAATGCCGAGGACGAGGAGTAAACCACATCCATCGCTCTTTCTCGACAATTGCCTACAATGTTCTGTTCTCAGGCGGTTCTGCTTTTTGATGAGCTCCAAGATCCCATTCCGTTGGCTTCTCTCCTGTCTTAGGGCAGAAGATAGTGATGCAATGCGCCGACGGTATGTCGTCGCCCATCTTCGCCTCTAGCGGAACTCCTTTCCACATACGCAGTGAGGGGGCTGCCAGCCGCTACCACTCAGACGACTCTACGTCAGAGTAGTCTACGACCATAATGGCCCACTCTGAAATGGATCCCATCAAACAAAATTGGGGAGTCCCAACGCGGTAATACTAAATCTTCCAGAATCGCATCCTCAAGCAGTGACAGTTCCTCACTGTTAAGGATCACCTGAGGGTATTCCTCAGGCACAATCGCTACCTTCAGCATCTTGGTAACGGGCGCGTATGACGGTCACTTGGTCACCAGGGATGATCGAGGGTTAGTCCTCGACTTCCCGAGTGGCTTTGGAGGAAGCCACGCACGCTACTACCGCAGATGATGGCATCTCTGCAGACAAATAGTGGTCGGTGACTCTTTTCGTGAACTAAGAGTTTTACGAATGGTTCACAAGCCAAATCGGGTAACTCCATAAAACAAATAGAGCGAGTGACTCTTTTCGTTAACTAAGAGTTATATGAATGGTTCACAAGGTAAATCGGGTAACTCCATGAAACAAATAGTGGGAGTGACTCTTTTCGTGAACTGAATGGTTCACAAGCCAAATCGGGCAACTCCATGAAACAAATAGTGTGAGTGACTCCTTTCATTAACTAAGAGTCACATGAATGGTTCACAAGCCAAATCGGTTAACTTCATGAAACATATAGTTGAGAAAAATTTTAAAAAATATAATAATTTATATTGTAATTTAGAACTTCACTTAAGTTCTATATTTCATTTGATGATATCTTGTGTCTAACGCAATAATAAAAGTATAAGATGGATGAAATAAAATATATCGCTATTTTTATTAGAATTTCTGTATGAATAAATGAGTAAATCGTTTGGCAAATGAAAAAAATTATTAAGCCAAAATGAGCTTTAAATTTATGCCTTTTGTCTCTTAGTGGTGTAAATTTTTATTTTTAGAACGTTTTTATTATGAATAGTACCATTTTGGATCTTTGTGGATCTAATCGATTTGGCAGTTGAGCAATTCATATAGTAAAAAGGTTCACGTGCGTGAACTTAGGTGTACATAGAAATGGTTCCCAATTTGTTACAACGATTTTACTAACGATTTTTTAGAGAAATTATCAAAAGCTAGCCGTCCTATTATCGTTATTTTCTATTCAAATTTTTAATATGGGAAAAACATTCAATATGCGAATTAATTAAATAATCCATATTTTGCATTTAATTTAACGTGTACTTAGATTTTTCATTGATTTCGCTAATTTTATTCTAAAACATTTGCTAACCCAGGATTTTAAAACTCAATATGCTAATTCTCATATAATTTCGTATGGAATGTATCAAGTGACGTATACTTAATTTTTTGCCTTAATTACACCGATTGTATTGACGTATACTTAATATTTCAATTCGGTTTTATTCTAAAACAGTATGCTTATCTGGGTAATAAGGATTCAATATGCTAAATTTCTCATAATTGTCACTTTCGCATTGAATTTTTTACGAATCAATTTACGTATACTTAATTTTTTCTGTCCTAGTTAAGTCGATTGAATTTACGTATACTTAATATTTTAGCTTTAGTTACGCCGGTTACATTCTCAAGCATTTGCTTAGCCAGAAATGCATGAATCGAGTAGATTTGAATATTAAGTCCTTTTTAGTATAGTTCAATGAAGATTATGGTCCCCTGAGAAATTTCGAAGTCCCAAAAAGTTGTTTGAAAGAAAACTTTTTAAACTATACATGGCTTGAGTACATTTGCTTGCAAGTAATGGCCAAGTTTTATGTATGGCTTCATTAAAATTTACAAGGATACAGAAATCGAAGAAACTTCATAACAAATTAAAGTTATAATTTTATTGATCCAAAAAATTAAAGTCCTGACATTTTTTTATGTTTGCAATTTTATAATTTTTGGCAAGAAATATTTTAGGGTAGGTTCTTTTAAATCTGGCCGAAAAGAAGGCAAAGTTTGGGAATTATTAATGGCATGATGAAAAGACATACAAACTTTTTGCTTTAATTGTTAAAAGCGATTTTTATTGTACAATAATTGGACATTTTTATCTCGAAGAAATTTAAAATGTTAAAAGCGATTTTTAATGTACAATAATTGGACATTATTATCTCGAAGAAATTTAAAATGGCAGCTACAAGATGGGGGCTCTTGTCTGCCTCTGCACGCAAAACATTGTCTTCACATTTCGGGAATTATTCGCGACATGATGGAAAGACATACAAAGCTTTCTGCTTCAATTGTTAAACGCGTTTTTAACCGATTGAAGAATAATTAATCATTTTTTATCTCGAAGAAATTCAAGCTGGTAGCTGCAAAATGGGACACTTTTCTGCGCTCAGAACATCGTTGCCGAGATTTCAGTTCTCCAGCCTCTAGTAGTGAAATGAAATGATCACTTTTTTTATTGAGTTTATTGAATTATTGATTAAATGCTCTAAGAATGAATTTTGACTAACTAATCTACAGACGTTCGAAGAATATATTTTTTTTCACTTTTTTTGCAATCTGACCTTCCTTAAAATTAACAATTCAAACATTTTCCAAGTATATTGTTAATATCAGCCATATAACAAATTATATCCTTGCAAATACGCTTTAAGCTGGAACGAATTAAGAAATATAGCCCAAAGTCGAGTACGATGGACGATGGCAATGGAAGACGCCCTATGCTCCAATAAGAGATAAAGGAAATCATATAAATATGGTTTAATTGAAGAATATCGGAAGAATAGATCAAGACTTGTGCTTGAAATTCTGTTGAAAAATTAAGTTCCTAAAAAAATGCTATTAAAGTTCTTAGAAAGTCCTTTTCAGCGCATGACTCAGGTGCGTTCAAGATGCTCTATTTCTAGAAATGCCGATCGATTCGAAAAAATCCATTCGTACACATATTTTATGAATTAATGTAAAAAAAATATCGATTTTCTCTAACAAATTTGAAAGAGCTTCCCTTTTATAATTTATAAAATAACTATTTTACTGCAGTGCTCAAAAAATCAATATAGCTTCAATAATAATTCCCCAAATTTTCAGTCCAATAATTTAATGGTTTTAAATTATGATTTATAAATACTTACCCACTTACTTACGGAAAATCTACAGCATCAGAACTGTTGAGTAGATCTAAGACCATTTTTGAGCGTCCGAAAAGCTGACTATTTTTTTGTTATTTCTGTACAAAGAATAAATCGGCAAAGACCTACAATCAAAACTGTTTTAAGCAGATTTCCTTACGAGACTCAAACTATTGCCCAAGTCATTTTAGTCAAACTTCACGTGACAAACAGTTTCCGAAAATTCTGAATAAAGAGCTAAGTTGTAAATCGTCTTTAAGTACTTATTTTGTCTCCTTCAAAATATGCTCACTTCTGAAGTAATACGTATATACCAACACTTCTTCAAAACTTTGAAACATTTTATTTAGGCAGTTGGCCGGCATGGCGTTCAGCTCTTCTCGTCGAATTCTGTTTTATGGTCGGCACGGAGTCAAAACGGGTTTCTCGAGGTGGCAATTTTAGTTATGGAAAGAGGAAAAAGTGAAACGGGGCCAGATATGAGCTACATGATGCCTGGTCGATGGTATTTATCGAGTGTTTTGCCTTAAATGCGTTCACAATCGCGGCTTGATAAGTCATGCACGATCCACGAATTGTCTGCCCTACAATTCCGGCCGAATATAACGGACCCGTTCACATAAACGCCTCAAAACAGTCACATAATGACTCCTCTATTGACCGTTTGGTACGCTCATTCATGATGCACCACACCACGAATATAGAAGGAAACAAAATTCCGGAAACTTTGTATACTCACCAAAAATTTCTCCAATAAAGAGACCTACCCGCCGTAAGAGTATTTCATCCAAAAAACAGCAAATAATTTTTTAGAGTAAATTCCTTACATAGACTCAAACTATTGCCCAAGTACACATCTCAGTCAGACTTACTGCCATATAGAACCACCGCAAACTTCTCCAAAAAATAGATCTACCCTCCGTAAGAGTATTCCATCCAAAAAGCAGCAAATTGTGCTTGTTGCACAGAGCACTCGACGGCTGTTTTCCTTTAACTTTTCTCTTCATTGGCAAAATGCCAAAAGTTTTAACGTTGAACTTCGGGGCGTCGGGGCGAGAAAACAGCCAAACAGCCAAAGGGGTTGCAGGGGGGCGGTGCTCAAAGGGGTGTGTATTGTCTGCCCGGCCTGCAGCTGACAGGATCCAAAGGGTATATGTGTGAGATTGTGTTTGTGTGTGTGTGGGGCCATTTTAAGGCGTTTGACTCGAGGCTGCTTAAATGCATAATTTATTTAACTGCTTTTTGCTTTATTTTTTGGCTTAAATGCATTTCGCACATTTCGTACATTTAAAATGTCGAAATAAAATTCGTAATATATAATTTTGAGAATGAAAGAATGGCGGCGCAGATGACAGCTTAAAGGTCGAAATGAGTGATGTGTGCAATGGGGCGTATGCGTAATGGAAAATTGGACAGCTTGTTGGTAGCCATTAACTTAATGAACTTTTGGCGCAGCTTAACACGCGAATATAATTAAAATTGCACATAATTATTTTAAAACATTTATTAATTGTTTTTAATGCTTTTTTTTTTCTTTTGTTTTTGTTAATTGTTTTTTTAATTCGTTTATAGACATATTATATTTGTTTTCATTGTTCAGCGCTAACTACTTGTTATCGTCGTAAAACCTTAATTAGCACGCTTTATATAAAACGTGCTACTTATAACTAGGTATATATATATACTTTATATATATATTCGTTAGTAACTAATTCGATTTTAAGTGTATATAAGTGTATATTTTTTATATGTATGCTGATATATATATGGTAACTAAAACTATTATTGTTCAAATGTATGTAATTATAATTAATTATGATTTTTTTTTTTAAGTTTAATTTATTTTGATTTTTTTTCATAGCTATTTTTGATGTTAGTGTGTGTGTTGATTTGATTTTAAGGCCTGTAAAGGATTTCAATGTGGCTCCTGAATTTTTTAAAAATTTTTTTACCTACGGAAGCGCTTCTAGAAACCAATTTAAGGTTGATTTTGATTCAAAATTTTATGCTCTAGATAAAATCTGACTGAATAGAGTACAAAAGGTACGGAAGAACTCTTAAATGTACCTTAGGCCACCGGGCCCATTTCCCTCTCCACACTGGATCCGCTCTTGGTGTTTCTGTAGAGATTACATAGCACTTATGCTATATTGGCCAGGAGCGTATTCAGAAATACTTCGAGGCAGCCTCAATAGTTTCGAAACCACCTGAAACCAACCCCTGAATCCGCTCCTGCTGCACTACCTGCGCTTCAACTATTTCAAACCATCATTGAAATCCGGTACAGGCATATATACTATATTCCAAAATAGTTAAACTTTCCAAATAGCTTAAATATTTTCCAAGGCATTGCAATTAAAAGCTTGGGCCAAACATATCAAGAAACTTTCATAATAGCACATTTTGTTGAGCCTTAACTCAACATACTTTAAAGTTGCAACTTCCAGTGCCATTATTATAATACCCAACACCCCAACCCAACCCCTCTAACATGCAACTTTTTTGACGCCTACTTCAGCCAAACATGCTGTCAATTTAAATGTTTGCCCAGCCCTTGCCACGCCCTGGTACAAGCCAGTCAACATCAGCATCAACGCCAAGTCCAACGCCAAACAACTTGCACCACATGCCACCAAAAAACCAACATGGCCAAAAGCGTCTTGCGTCCCCAACTTGGCCCACTGACCATGCCTATTGTAAAGTAAAGTTAAAAAATTTTTCAATGCTCACACTCTCAGCAAGTCCTCTGAATGGGGTCAAGTGTGTATATATTTCTCGTTTCAAGTGTTGCCTGACTGACTTGGTAGTTGGTAGGTTGGATACCGGGGGGGATTTCTCGCACTGGGACTGGCTTTTGGGCCATACCGTTTACTGGGCCAGGCTCAAAAGAAAACAATAAACTGTGCGGCGTGCCAAAAAGTGCCAAAGAAAATAATAAGAACAAGAATTTTTATATGAACACGAAAAAAAAACAGAGAACAGAGAAAAAACATAACGCCAAGTGTTTTCTAGAAATCAATAAAGAACTCAAGCCATTTGCCACGCCCCAACGCCCACAAGCAGCCGGCTGCCATTTCAAAATATTTGTGCTGGCTCATTTACAGTATACAAGCACATTATTTTATATATATATATATATATATATAGTATATAAAAGTATTGTTGCACTTGACACACATATGTATACAGCAAACAGTTTCTATGTGTTTGATACATATATATACAAAGATGAGCCCAGCCCTGAAGTATGTAATGAAATATTTTAAGCACACTTTTAAAGTTAAAAATAAAAACAAAAAACACGGCTTTAAAAGCCCTGCTTTATTTTTTTTGTCCATCAGTCACAGCGCTTCAAATTAATTACAGAGTTATTTGTAATGAATTTGTACAGTAGAGACTCGCAATGTGCGAAAAAAAAAGATGTTGGTAAGGCATATTATTTTTTAAGGAAAAATAAGCCAAAGTAAATGCAGAGTTATTTTTTTATATAAGTGTTTAAAAGATAATCGAAATTTAATAAAAATTAAAAAAAAAAATGTATTTAATTTGCTTCTCGCCTTATTTTAACGTTTTGTAATCATTAAACTTTTTCTTTTAATTCAAAGCAAATCTTAATATAACTTTATGTAAACTTTTCTAGATTTTGAATTAATTAACCAAAAAGATTTTAAAACTATTCAAACGTTTTTTTTTAGTAAATTAATCAGTACAGTATAAAATCATTCTTTAAGACGAATTTAAATTTACAAAAATTTTTGCAAATATCTCGATTAATTGAATTCCAACAAGAAAGCAGTTAGTCACTACAGTAGAGCAATTGCAAGACAATTTAAATCTTATATATAAAATTCTCGTGTTACAATGTTATGTTCCTTTGAAGCTTATGGACTCACGAACGGCTGAACCGATTTGGCTAATTTTGGTCTTAAAATGTTCGTGGAAGTCCAAGGATTGTTTAAGGTTGAGAAAATATAACAAAATTGCGACGAAAATACTAAAAAGGACAATTTGATTTTACAATACATTTTTTTTTTTTTTAATTTAGGTGGGCATTGTGTACATTGCCAGATTAACTAATATTTTTTAGTTAATAGTTTTTGTCGAAAGATCAATATTTGCACATAGTGCCGCCAAAAGACGTAACATTGGTAGACATTCGCGTAGAACTCAATTGCAATCATCCCAAAGAACAGCTGAAGCTGGGGAACAACGTTCGCAAAGAGGTGAGTTGTGTCGATTAAGAGAAGCAAGATCACGTTCTGCTCATACAACAGAAGAACGAGATGAATACAATATGAATGCTCGAATAAGAATGAGACGAAATCGGGATTATCAGAATCAATCAGATGAAATCCATGCAGAACAGAATTTAATCCAAAGAACATTCAGGCAAATGCGCAATGCATCCAATCTGCACAGAGCTACATTCGAATATAACAATACGACCGATTATAGCTCGCGTCAATCTGTTGCAATTGAAACAATGAACAAGGTATGTGATCAGTGCCAAGCACTGAAATTTCCCAATGAAACAGCAGGCCTGCTTATTATCAAAAGCAGTGTATTCGGAGAGGTTCGCTGCAGGATGTATTCGGTAGAATGGCAGAAGAGAGGATTACCTCATGCGCACATTTTGATTTGGTTGGTTCAGAAAATACTACCGCATGAAATTGATGATGTGATATCGGCGGAAATCCCAGTTCAAACAAATGATCCAGAATTGTTCGAGGTTATCACAAAGAATATGATCCACGGACCATATGGTGTGCTCAACCCAACTTCACCATGCATGATCGACGGCAAATGCTCCAAAAGATATCCAAGGGCATTGACTTCGGACACTGTTACGGGCTACGATGGATACGCATTATATCGCCGTAGATCAACAGAAGACAATGGCAGATCAACCACAATCAAAGTGCAAAATCAAGAAATTGAAATTGACAATCGTTGGGTTGTTCCATTTTCGCCATTATTATCAAAAACGTATAAAGCCTACAATTACGTCGAGTATTGCAACTCAGTAAAATCAATAAAATATATCTGCAAATACGTCAATAAGGGAAGCGATAGGGCGATTTTTGGTGTGAGAGCCGACAATGTGAATGACGAAATTTCACAATATCAAATAGGACGTTGCATTAGCAGTAACGAGGCAATATGGCGAACTTTCTAATTCCAAATTCATGAAAATTCATAAAGCAAAAAAATTTGTGGCCTAAAATTAAAATATTCCAAAAAGCAGCAAAAGTATACACAAAAAATATGTATTTCAGCATTTTTTTTTCAATTTAATTTCAACATTTTTTTTTAAAATTTAGTTTTGTAAGTTACTTGCGGTTTTTTTTTTATTCTGAAAGTTTTTCTTTGTATTTTTGCTGCTTTCTAAATTACTTTATTATTATGCAACAAACTGATTTGCTTAATGTTTTTTTATTTATTTTATATATTATTATTCATGGAAGCATTAAAAAAAATATTTTAAAAATTTTAAAATAATAATAAATATTTTATATTAAATAATATTTATTTTGCGTGTTCTTCATACTTTTTCTCGGATTTTAATATTAAATATGAATTTCGAAAAATAATTAAATTCGAGAAAAATGAAACTTTATAAATTTTATTTTTTTAATTTACTCGCATGTTTTTTAAAATTTTGCAGCTTACAAATTAATTATATTTTTATCATTTATGTATTTTTATTTTATATTGATTTATTATTCATGAAAGAATTAAAAATTTATTATTTATGTATACATTTTTTAATTACAAATTAATTAAAATGTTAAAAAAATTATTTTAAATTAATCAAATTTTTTTTTGTTTGCTCTTGTTATTTTTTCTCTAATTTTAATATAAAATACGATTTTTAAAAAATAATTAAATCGCGGAATAAATAACGCGAACACACAAATAGAAGTTTGTTTAAATTATAATATTTTTTTTTTTATAATTGTAACATTTTGACTATTTTTCAATTCTTTCCTTTTTTATAACTTTGAATCGCGTGTTTTTATAAAAAATAAATTAAATAAGGGAAAATAAACGAGAAAAGACAAAATAATATCTTTAGATTTAAAATGTGTTTTTAAAGTCTAAAATATGATTTTACTCTTACGGTAGTATCTTTCATCAAAAATGGAAAATATTTACATATCTTTATTTAAGAAAGCGAGAAAAATCAGGTTAAAGGAAAGCTCGTCCTCAAAGAATACCTTTTCTCCTTTGCTAAAATAAATTTGTATGTTCTCAGATTTTCATGGCAATAACGTTTTAATAATATATTTAATGACAAAATTTTAACTTCTTCAACAATCAGTTATTAGTAAGTCGATAAATAATCGAATTTTTTAAGTAAAATATTTAAGTTTAAAAATATGGAAGCCCTTCGTAAATAGACATATATAATTCATTAAACCCGATGTTTTGTTATTGATGAGTCTTTTTTTTTATCTTTCATAAAAATCAAAAAATATTTACATATCTTTAAGAAATCGAAAAAAGGGAAGTCAAAGAAAAGTCTATCCTAAAAAGAATACACTTTTGCATCGGCTATAATATATTTCATATTCTATACATTTCAATAAATTTTTATTGCAAAATAGTTTTAATATAAAATATAATGAAAAAATTCGAATTTTCTCAACAGTCAGTTATTTCTAACTTAATAAACAAGCAAAACTTTGTAAGTTAAATATCCGAATGTCAACAATATGGCAGTTCCTAGTACATATAATAAAATAATAAATAATAAATACGATAAAAGTACATATATAAAAAAAATTATCCAATGTTCTATTCAATTATTGATATACCACTGCAAAGCTATTATCGTTATTTTTGTAAAATTCATAATCTATTCCAAAATTCGATTTCTATTTCGAGTAATCGAAATGCCTGCATGCAAATAGCTCAATCGAATATGTAGAACAGACATGATAACATTTTAAGTTTATTTTAAGGATTTTTAAGTAGAAATATATATTTTTACTCTGCATGGGCTATTTTTGATCATTTCGATATTGCACACTTTTTATCCTCTGCTATATTAAATTTTTATACCCTTTAAAGTTGGCAAAATTAAAGCAAAAAAATTAATAAGCTAAAAAATATCAAAATTTCTTCTTCGTAAATAGCTTTGTCATACCGTCATCGTTAAATGCGGGTCTCTACTGTAGCTATTATAATATTTCCTCATCAAATTTGAAAAATTTAGCAAAACAGAAATGTTTAAATTTTAAAAAATTTCGAATTTCTTTATCGCAAATATCTCTGCTCTGCCGTCATCGTTAAATGCGAGTCTCTACTGTAGCTGTAAGAGTTTTTGCGCTTGTAGCTTTATCTGCCACAGAGAAGCAACGCCAGCAACAACAAAGGCTGGTCAAATGCCTTTATTTTTTCATTATTATTATTTTTTTTTTTGTTTTATTTAAAAATTTTCTTTTTTTTTTGTTGTGTTTGCTGGCAAAGCATAAATCGACTTAATTATAAAATGAAATATGCGCCAAGTGTTGGGATACGGAATTCGGGCTGTGTGAAAAATCACTTTTAAATGAAACTTTTTTTTTCGTTTTTCGCGTTTTTTGTCAGTTTTTCATTTCATTATTTTTTTTTTTGTCAGCACTTTGTCAGGAGATCTTTTCACGCTTTTTGCATAACTTTGGCGTTTAAACTTTTGTTCATTTGCATCTTTTATAATTTTTGCTATTTGCCAGGACTTATTGTTTTGCCAGTTTTCATTGTTGCCGCTGTAACTCTCTCTGTATCTGTGTGTGTATGTGTGTTTGTATATGTGTGTTTGTGTATTGGGTTGTGTGTATTGTGCATTCGTGATAACACTCCCAAGACTACCGTAACTAATTAGCGCGCAACCTAGTTTAACAGTTCTTAACAGCTCTCAATCCCCCCGCCGTTCAGTTGCTTTTCTAAGCAAACCCCCCAAACCCCACAACCGCAACAGACCCCAACACTAACCCAACCCCCTTTCCATGGTAAGGGTTTTATCTGTAGTGCGTCAGGCGTCGGTCGTTCTCGAACAACTCGAAACGAGTTTTCTTTGATTTCAGACTTTGGCTTTTGGCTTTGGCTTTAGCTTTACAGTTGGCTTGCTGGCTTTCATTAAATAGAAACCACAAGCCAGTGACGTCATCACACTTGACTCTTAGCCTTCCGCCTCGTAAGACTTGCTAAGACCTCGTCGGTCTGGCTGTGTGTATTTGGCTAGGGGTACACTCTTCGCTGCTCCCCCTAGACAAATATAATTTCATTGCGTTTCGACTCCTGGGACGTTGTTGGTTGGCGTTGGAATGCGTAAACGTTGACGATTAACTGTGCCATGAAAATAAAGCAAAATAAAACGATTAGAACTAAATAAAGAAAGATATCGCGCAACATGACTTCTTGGCCTAGGTCCAAAGCACCTGGCTGGCTCCTAAATAAGGCCTTTCCTCTAAGCCTGCTTCTCGTTGCCTCCTCTTGGTTGCTTCTGCTTGGTTAGTTTTCTTTCCTTGGCTTGCCGCTTACATGGCACTCATCTGTGCACCAGCACTTCAGGTTGCATGTCTTCCTTAGCTGCTTATGTGTGTCCTGTCCTGCGTCCTGTGTTGCAACTCCTGCGGCTATGGTTGCAACCAGCAACTTAGTGGCAACTGCAATGAGACAAAATACACACACACACAACACACACACAAATGAGTCAAAGTTAATTTGTGGCCAGGTTTCTATAGAAATCTCTTAGTCCCTAAGATTACCCTGACTTGGAATTTTATTGCAAAATACCTGCAGTTGCTGCTTGACAGACAGCCTGGGGCAGCTGCCTCCTTACCAACTTAGCAAGAGTTTTTGCTCCCTCTGTGTGAAGGGAATCTCTCTCGTCTGTTGACATAAAATTTTTCAGATTCCCTGCACTTTTTATTATGTTATGCTTGCCATAACAGATGCATACAAACTTACAGAGATAAAAAAATATATACATAGAGATACACATGAATTCACACACACAGCAGTCAGCAGCTGCACACAACCAAACACACACACACTCACTTACACTTACTTTTATTTGTGAGCAAACTTTGCTGCCCTGAGGAATAAAAAGACATTATGCATACGCCGTGTTGGCAGCAAAAAATAGAGATGTCGGGAGAGTAAAGGCAAAGCCGAAGTTTTTATGCGCTGACAATTATGATTTAAGTTTGGAAAGATTCAACTTCTTGAGCAGGAAGGAAGTTAAAGTGAAATATATTTTTTCTGGAAATATGGACTTAGTTCCTTCCTACGCAGCAACAGCTGATTTTGACCGCTCTTCAAACTAACAGACAAGAAACAATATTTAAAATACATGTTTTAATTATCCAATTAAAGTAATTTATGATTAAAAACATAAAAAATTTAAATATGGAAATACATTTTTGAGGCTTATGCCAAAGAAGTGGTCAAAAATCCGTAGTGCAAGGGTTTCTAAAAAGAACGCATCTTCCACTGTCACAAAATTTTAAATTTTCTACAAAATGTATCGCTCTGTAGTTAACTTGCGTGTCCCGGCGTCATGTTTCCCGATCACTCCGGCCAAAATACAGATCAAAGCGGACTTCCGAGCTCCTGCGATTCCACAAGAGCAGGGATAGGAGGGTCGTTACGGGGTCACTGCGCCATAGGCTGTCTGGCTGAGAGGATGCATACCCCCCACAAAAGCTGCTGTCGAAGCTGCGTGTATATGGAGGCGATAGAAAGCAATCAAAACCTTCTGTGTGAATGCTCTGCGCTTCATAGGAGTCAACCCCAGTATCTGGGAAAGCCCTTCCTTGAAGACCTGTTTCTACTGAGCGACTTAGACCAGCATTTACACTTAGAGAAATCGAGCCTTCATCGTCTAGTGATACTGCACCTCGTACTTATGAAAGAAGTCGTAAGGTCAGATTCGCTGACGACTTGGTCTCTGGGAAGGGGGTAGCTGTGGCAACAAAAATAATATTGCCGATAGACGAGAGTGCGATAAACTCTTGGTTTGATTGACATCGGTACGAGCGATTATCGAAGCGACTACCATCACTTTCTTTACTTTTGTCTCGGGCAAAAACACATCACATCGACTCTTCATTTTCGAATCCTCCAAATGGTTCAGCAAACATGATGATAAGGTACTGACAGAACTTACTCTAGCACCAGGTCCCTTTGTAAAGCCTTTGTTAGGTTTCTAGCCTTATTAGATATTGCAACAAACCAACGACTCATTTCTCTCTATTATTCTCAAGCTATTCATGCAATTGTCTGCTTTCAATTTGGTCATTGTTCTGTCTAAAGGGATTGCTCCCTCATTCGATGGTAAGGAACATGCCAGCAGGACTGCAGCTACAGCAATTGACATTGCTGTTAATTAAGTTTTACATATCCCACAAACTTTAATTAGACTAAAAGTCCTTTGGTGCTTCGCCTTTACTTAATTATGTTAAAGGCGAAAGCCAGTAAAGAGGCTACCAATCAGTCGTACCGGAAAATCAAAAAACTAAAACGTAAATTTTTATTTGGATTCGATTTTGCGTGCTACGAAAAACTATTTTTTTTCGATATTTCCTTTCACATTTTCGATAAATTCGAACTTTTCCCATTTTTTTCCGATAAGTTTTCCTGTTGTGTTTTATTCGGACTCGTTTTTGCGAGCTGCGGAAAAAGAACTATTTTCCGATATATTATTTATTTTACTTTATATAAATTCATACATTTTAACTCAATTTTTTGTCGATATTTGCCTTTTAATTTTCGATAAATTCGTACATTTCCTTATTTTGGCGATAAGTTCTTCGAATTATTTTAGTTTGCTACAAAACCGCTAACAAGGTTGCCTCAGCTCTGCACCTTGTTCTTCACTATGTAGTTAAATGAAAATATTGCTAGTTTTTATTATTGCTCTATGTTTTAAGTAAAATTAAAAATAATCTTATTTTAGCAACACTATTGATTGAAATTATTCAGGATTTTTTTTGTTAAATTTTTCCCCAAAATGAATTTACAATTTTTAATTTATTTTTTAAATTCGATTTTATTCACAGTCAAAACAGCAAAGGCTAAGCCTGTATGTCTTAATGAATTTTAAATATTAAAATCTCCCATATTATAATAACAATTTAAAGAAACTTAAAATGAATTAAATTAAATTAATTATTAAGATTAAACATGACTTAGCTATTTTTGCTGTAAGCTAAATTTTCTTTTTGCAACGCGGCAACCCTGTCCCACTTATCATCAAGTGTTCGTGCATGATACAAAAAAAAAATGGTTTTTGGCTGTGCATGCTATTTTTTTGGGTTTAGTCACAAAAAAACTTATTAAATCTGGCATACGTTAGAGTGGGGCGTAGACGACTTTGGCATACCCTTTAACATAACACTGAATCAAATTCGAAGTATTTCTTTCGAGCTCAGAAAGAAATTTCTTTATCAAATTTGGCTACAATATTTCCAACAAAAAGTAGAATTTTGCACGAATTGTACGATCGAGCTATATGATAATCATGATTTCCATAAAATTTGATCTCTAAAAACTTCTAAATGCCAAATTTGGTTACAATATCTGTAAGCAAACGAATTATACACCTAAAACTTTTAAACGATTTTGATCGAATTGGTATTTTGCTGGGAAACGTTAAAAGACTTTCGAATTCCAAATTTAGATTCCATATGTTTATAAGCAACCCAGTTATGCTTAAAAAGTTTTTTTGATCGAACTGTTCTACTGGAGCAATATAATAAAGTCAACCGATTTCGTTAAAATTGGATCTCAAAAAAACTTACTAAGACCGAAATTTGGTTACTATATCTAAATAAACAAATGAATTCTCCATATAAAACTTTCAACCGAATTTGATGCAATTATAGTAGACTTGCAAATACTAATTAGGGTTTGATGTCTTTATAAACAATCGGGCTATGCTTATTCAAACTTAAAATTTGTTTTCTAAAAAAACTTAAAAATGGTAAATTTGGTTTTGATATACTCATAAACAAAACGAATTATCCATCTAGCGAATTGCTTTTTTTCGAGGTCCTCTGAGAAACCCCTATTGGAGCTATATAATTTAAGTGCCGATATAAAAAAAAAAGTACAATAAGCTCGTCTCCTATAGAATAATAAGGGATCTAATCTAATTTTTACCATCTCTGAGACCTGACGTCTAAACGGACGGAGAGACGGATATTGATATATCGACTTCTTCAGTCACAAAGATCATACTTTTGGTAACTTTGGAGGGTCTCCGATGGCTCCTTCTACATGTTACCTTCATTCTAGGGTTCCACAAACTTCATGTACGATTTGGTCCATGCGATATTGGGTATAATCGATCGAAGATTTTGCAGTGACTTGGTTAAACTGTTCGTAATATCTGTGTAAAATTTCACGTTAAAATATTCATTAATGTTTGAGATACGCTTCGATTTGTAGGCCACTCACAAAGAGGACAGTCCATTCAGGGATTCATTACCTCAAAGCGAGTTAAAGCGGTATCCCCGAAGTCGGTTGTTATGAGTTTGTTAAATCAACCAGAAGCTACTGATCGATTGGATAAACTTCCAGGGTACAAAAATTCACCTTTCAGTTTGATTACGGTATTCATAAACCAATTCGGTCTTGCAGCAGAGCATTGGGTTTCAAAGCCATATAAAACATTCGGTTTGGCGAACTTAAGAATATCAAACATTTGGTTTCAATAGTAATATTCAGATCCGTTTTCCGGAGCATGGCCGAATGTTCCATAATTCAAAGTAATTCTAGCAAGTTAAAACATGGGCTTTTTCTACTTTCATTTGCCTTCACTTTTTGGATCCCAAATTGGTACAAAATCTTAAGCATCATCAAGTTATTAACTATTTAGTAACTAATAGAAATCATAAGTCTCAATATTACATGCATATAAATTTATAAGGATGAAACCATAGCTTCAGAATTACTTATCGTAAAGTCAGCTTCAACCGAATCGGCTTAATAGAAAACCAATCGCTCTGTATTTGGAGACACTTCCCTAGGAGTCACAAAACTTTTTCATTGAACGGATATCAAGATATTTAAAAAAAAACACTTTTCGAAATTAAAAAAAAAGTATTTCTACTTAAAAGCATATAACATACTATATGTCAAAATTTTGCGTAATTTTGAAAAATAAATTCTCTTTTGAACGTAAATTTATTAATTTATAAATATTATCAATATACTCAATATGTTTAAGTCATTGCTAAGACCCGAAATTAAGTCCAAAAATGTTGTCATGGAACGAATTTTGAGATATTACGAAAAAAATAACACTTTTCGGAATTAAAAGAAAGTGTGTCTACTTAAAAGCCAATGTCTCTGGTTGTATTAAATTGGTTTTAATTATTTTTTTACCAGCCTGTAAATAAAAGAATTACCTATCAATTATTTTATAACATTTAAGTTTTGATCGTTATTTTTCCATTTATAGGAAATTACTCGTAATTCTCAGCAGAGATTTGAAAGAAATTCGGAGGTAAATTTTAATATTTAAAAAAATATGTTTATTCCGTTGTATTCATGGCTCGAAAAGTTTGATCATGTACAAAGAATATGAGTAGCTTTTTATTCATGGATAAATTTTTAGACTTCATTTTCGGATTTAGCGCGTCATTCTTATACGGAAACAATTAAAGCATGTTGGAAATATATTTAGCTGCAAACTTTAGTTTCCTGACAGAATATTTTCCTCAAAACACACTTTTCTCCATTTTGATGATGATTTTGATTAAAAAAAATATATTCCCTCTTTCTAACTAACTCATCTTCATTACCCTCTGTTCAAATTAGAGCTCTCCCAAGCCCACTTTTTGCTTTATTCATTCACTAACTATTCCGTCCATAATGAGCCGGAGGAATATACCACCAGCAAGGGTATATCGAGTGAAAAAAAAACATAGTAAATATATAGTACTAGATACAACTAGTACTACATCATTGTGAGGAATCAGAGCGCCGCACACATGTTGCATAATTGCGTTTTATGTTGCAAGCAGAGTTGTTGGCAGCGACGCCGGCAGAGCTGGTAACATTTGTGGCAGTTGTTATTGCAATTTGTTAGCGCATTTTTCCTGTGCATGTTTCCCAATATGTTTTCCATAGAGCTCAACACAAAAAAAAGATGGAAACACATCCCCTCGAGACTTGCAAGGAACGAAGGTGAGAGGTTAGGTAAAGAATATAGTTATGGAAATGCAAATGCAAATAAAGAGTGCACATAAATCAAAGTAAATGGAATTTGTTTGTTGGAAAATTGCAGAAAATTAAATGAAAAAACAAAAAAAAAAACATTTGTCATTACTCTAAATGCAATAAATGAATAAATAATGCAGCGAGCGTAAAGAAAAGCTCTTGAAAATTTTCCATATAAAACATATCGTACTTATTCAGATTGTTTGACAGTTTTTCACAGCTTCCCACTCAATTAGTGGGTAAAACATTTCCAGTCGTTTTATGTGGACATTTTTTTCGAATGGAAAAACCGCGGTCTATAAAATTAAACTTATTTGCAGTTGAGCGTAATGTGTGTGTTGTGGGAGATGGAGAGGGACGGTTGGAGGGGGTCTAAGGTTAAACGGACAGCAATAGCAAGAGCAATAGAATAAAGGGCACAAACGCGCAAAAAAAAACACTTAAACACATGGCAGAGACGAGGGTGGGCTGTAATGTTTAGGGAATACAAAAAATAGAATATTCTACTTAGGACTACTTTGCCTTTAGATGATGTTTTAATTGAAGTTAATAGATTTTCTGAAAGACGATTAAAACTTTTTTCTTTTGATTCTTGGATTCCGAAAAAACAGAAAAAAAAATTTGGAACTCCCAATAAGGTAACTTCAAAGAATTTTGTTAAACGCACAACAACCAATTGATTTTCTAATATAAGGTAATAAAAGTGGCGAAGATGACTAGTCAATAAGATGATTCTTTTTTTGAGGACGTCTATTTTTATGGTAAAGCATAATTCCTCTGTGTGGATTCCTTATCTTCAGTTCATTTAAACGTTTCTCAATCAAATGGTTATATAATCACAAACATGCCAAAGAAAAAGGTTGTCAGGAGTATCAGGGGGCTTCCCCTCTGACCATAAGGTGTCTTAAGTATGATTAATAAATATTGTAAGTTTTTAAAATTTTTCAAAAATTGGAAGTGCTCTTAGATTCATTCGACAGTCTCGAAGACTTAGTTACCCATACTGAGATGATCTTAGGAGGCGTTCTTACAAATAATCTGTTGACTATTTACCTCGAAAAGCTTTATCTCCTCGGAAATTCCCAAAACTCATAATAAGTCTTAGAAATGGATGATATGATACGAACATATTATAGTCATGTACATATATATACGGAGCAGTACGATTTATTCGGAAAATATAATATTCCCGAACTAGACTAACTGAAGGTCAATACAGAATAAGAAAGAATGCAGCGATCCTTGTTATGTTGCAAGATTCAAGATAAGAGAGTCCAAAGAATTCAATTGGCTACTTATTTTGCGAGATAACCGTCACATTCGATGCCACCCAAGCAGTACTTCCAACACCCCAATCAAAGATGATCGATAGGATGTCCAAGAGCGCACTGGATCGACACGGTAAATGCAGACTTGAGAATTGAACGGGTCAATGATTATGAAAACATCGCCAGGAACCGTGAGGAATGGAGAAATGTTGTGAAAAGGGCCAAGGCTCAACTTAACCTGTAGCGTCAATAAAGAAAGAGAGGAATATCTGACATTGATCAATTGAATTTATTGAATATAAGTTTCTCCATAGTGAAAAACAAATCCCATCTTTGCTTTCATGGAGCTTCCTGACGAAACGTTTTTGATATACTCCCAGAGACTGTAAGTGAAAGATATTTTTTTCTCACGTATGGGCTTAGGAAAATGAGGATCTCGATCAATTTTCGGGATAGCATAAAAAACGCAAAAAACTTAACCTGAGCAAATTTCGAACTCCCAACTCTTTTAGCCTTTTTGAGGTCATTTGCGAAGGGAACGTCAAAAATCTGACTGCAAATGAAAAAGTGGACTTTAAGGAATTTGGTACTCCTAACTCTTTTGGCCTTTTAGAGGTATCCTTACAATGGAGTGTCGAAATCTTAACTGTAGAAGAAAAACTAGACCACTCTTTTGGCCTTTCAAAATGAAGAAGAAGATTATAGGACGCACCCATTGCCTACATTTCGTTTTCCTAACCCTTTTGGTCGTTTGATCTTCTTCCAGCCAAATGTCAAAAAACTGACTTTAAGTGAAGAAGAAGACCATAAAACACAACACCTATCCAAATTTGGTACTTCTTGAGACGCCTGCTGCCAACGGAATATCGAAAACATGAAATGAAGAAGAAGATTATTGGACACACCACCAGTCAATATTTGGTATTCCAAACTCTCTTAGCATTGTAAAGAATTACCGGAATATTAAAAACCTGATTGCAATCGAAGTATTATAAGAAGAACCATCTATCCAAATTGCATACTCCTTTCTCATTAGTTTGCTTTAGGGATGGAGGGACTCACAAGCACATGAGCTTACTTGAATTCTATTGTCTTCCTCATTAATTTGGGCTTAAAATTTTAAGGATCTTACACGTTTCCTTACAGACCAATCTTTTCACTTTCGTAATAAACCTCTTAGGCTAGGGGTACTGGGTACTCAATAATTTATCTCATGATGATGAACCAACTGTTCAAGAATGACCATTCAGATCCTAATAACTTGGTCATTTTTTTTAATTCCTTAATTGCAAAATGAAAATTCTTTAAAGTTGGTCGAAATTTCCATTTTAGGAAAACTTTATTATTAAACAAAAAAATTGTTCAATAAAAATTATATCTCATCTGCTTAGAAATTAGAAATTCATATTTTCAAAAAAACTCAAGGCAGCCCTCGTTACCACACACATCCTCTCCCCTGTACTCATATGGCCGACTGCTTTCAAAAAAGTCAACGCTTGTGTGCGGAACTTGTTTAAGAGCATTTGAAAAGAAGAAAAAAAAAAAAAAGAGGAACACGCACGCCTGCACACGACTATCAGCTGACGGTCATGGGGTCAGTGGGGTCAGTGAGGTCAGTGGTTCATGATGAGTGGTTGGTGGTTCTTGGTTGCGATATATATATATATGCGATAAGGATGAGAGGGCTTGTGACGTGTGCCGCCTGTGGCTGGCAGTCAACACACACTGCAAATGGCATAAAGTATTGCCAACCGCAGCGCCAAACGAGCGAAAAACTGCAATTGGAGCGTAACCCTAAGTTCCCATACTACCCATCTGGACGCTATATATATCATGCACTTATACGTAATACTTCAACTGGTATTTGTGCATTGAAATTCAATTGAAACTACTCCTAACTGCGACTGGGACTCAGTTTGGACAGAGCAGATGTGGCAGCTGGCAGCAGTCAAAGCATTTGAAAGCTTTCAATTAAACGCTTATCAGACGCACTGCACACACTTTAACGTAAACCAATTTTCAAACATTTAATACGAATTTCAATTTACTGCCACGAAATCCTAAAACTACAGTGAAGTGTAGCGAAAGCGAATTGATTTAGTGGGCAGTTGATGTGGCAGGCAATGTTGATTTATTGGATGGAGTGATACTAACGAAAATTGGTTGTCTAAAAAAAAGAAGCACAGAATAACGTCTGCTATATAAAAGACTCTATCTAGAGTTTAAAAAAAATTGGCAATTAATATTATAGCACTGAATTTCTGTTAAAATTAGCTTCTGTGTATTTATTTAAAAAAAAAATAACTATTTTCGAGTATTTTAAAAATTTAAGTGCTAGATTAGATGTTATATAAAAGTAAATAAATTGCTCAATTTCGCCAGATTTTCGTAAATATGTGAAATGGTTACAATTTTATTATAAATTTTTGGGCATTTTAAAACATTTTTAATTGAGATATAAGCTTGTGAGAAGACAATTTGCCTGTGCGCAACAGTGTTCCTATTTTTCCAACTGGGCAATAGGTAAGAGTAGCGGTGCAGACGCTACGTTCTCACCAATACTAGTGAAAGTGCTGCGGCTTTGAGCTTGGTGGCGTATTAATTTTTTTGTATTATTGCATACGTCGATCGTGTTAGAGCGTTGGTGTGCTCACTAATACTAGTCAAAGTAAAGCGGCATTAAGCTTGATGCCGTAATAATTGTTTTGTATTAGTGCGAGTAGCGGTGCAAGCGAGCCTATTCTCACCAATACTAGTCAACGTATAGCGGCTTTAATCTTGGTGCGCCAAGTATTGCTTAGTATTAGTGGGTAGGTCGATCGTGTTATTGCATAGGTGAGTGGAGAGTAGGTGATGGGAATAGTGTTAGGTATAGCGAACTCTTTCTTTTTTATAAGGATAGCAGATTTCCCTGTAGGAATTATTGGTTTAGGGTTATCCGTGAATCATTAATCAAGCAGCTTTAGACTTCAATATTATTTTTATCAATTTCAGAAAATATATAGATAGATATAAGCTTCTGAAAAGACAAATTAACGCTTCGCCATAGTGATCATATTTTTCCAATAAGGCAATATGTAGACTGATTCACCAATACTAGTTAAAATATAGCGGCCTTTAGCTTGGTGCGATAATTATCGTTTAGTATTAGTGCGTAGGTGTAAGTAGAGAGTAGGTGATAGGGATAGTGTTAAGTATGGTGCACTCTTTCTTTTGTTAACGAATAGATAAATAATCAGAATGCCCTGTAGGAATTATTGGTTTGGGTTTGTCTATTTGCCTTTTTAGATTTTGATATTATTTTTATAGATTTCAGTAAATAAATTAAGCTTTTCCATAATTCGATTCGAAAACAATTTATTTTTATTAAGTACATTTTGGATCTGGCTAGATTTTGAGCAGTTCGACTAGTTTTTACTTATTTATTTTATTTATTTATTTTATTATATATAGTTTATTAATTTCAAACAGTTAGAATCAATACACTCAAAACTTAATTTCACTACACATACTAAGCTCCCCTGTAACTGTCAAAACATGAGCAGCCAAGGATATGTGAGTATGTTATTACAGGCTTCCTTTCTGCGACCGAAGGTCTCAATATATAACTTGACTTCAGCTGGATAGCTCATGTGGCGGTTGCAACAATTTCAAGTATTTCAGAACTTTAGAATTTCAGCAAGAGATTTCACATTCCGGCAAACAAGCAAGAACGGAAGGAAGGAAGCTGCCTTACATCATTAGAAGATTCATTGGTAGGGGGGCTGCGTACGAAAAAAGCGGCAAAGATTATGAAACTCATTAAAAAAGTTTGAGTGAAAAAATTACAAGTAAGGAATGTTGAGCATGGAACTCTTGCAACAACTCAGGGCGGGGCCAAGAGGCAGCTAAAAAGGTGGAAGCTTGCTGTCTACTTAAACAAAATGGCGGGCAAACTTTTAACTGAAGCGTTAAAAATGCAATAGAAAACAGACAGCAAAATGTTGCTTAAATGAGACTGTGTTTGGGTTGGAGTGCTGGTGTGTGTGTGTGTGTGTGTGTGAAGGAAGCTGCTGTGTGTGTTTGTGACGTCCTGCAAATTGCTGCCATTAGAAATAAAGCGCGAAAGCCGCGTGAACAATTTGCAAGTGTCCAAGTTTGGGACACAAAATCGTACGGAGTGACACTCGGAACATATATTACCATACTCTGCTGCATTTAGAAATTTCAGACGAGGCTTTGTGCCTGTCACAATGACAAAGAGAGAAAACAAAGACAAAAAAAAATGCGGCAACATTCCAAAAAGAAATTTGCCACCGAATGTAGCAACAAAGAAAGCCACATTTCGGCTGGCTGGCAGCATGACGGCCATGAAAATGATGAAAACATTCATAAATTAGATGTCAAAAGCTTGGCCAGAAAACCACAACAGCAATAACAACAGTTTCTGGCTAAGCCCCACATACGAGCTGGAAAAAAGGGTCTAAAAAATAAAATAAAAAATTGGCAACAAAAATATAGAAATTTTTTTAGCTGCGGCCAGAAATTGCATGTGACCAAAGTTTTACGCATAGGAGCAGGATTATTAGGAAGTTACACTTGGAGAAAAAATGTAGCAGAAACTTAGGAAATGGAGTTGACAAAAGTCTTAGAAGCTATGTTCGACAGTGAAAGCCAAGAATTTATTTAACAAGCTAGAGACAGGCAAGAGAATTTAAATTCACTTTGTCAGGCACAAGGCAAGAATGCCCAATTAAAAATGTGAGCAACCCTTTTTGGGCAAGAATGCACTACGTAGCCAAAAATATGTGTTGAGCATAAATAGTCTTTTTTAGTTTTTTTAATGTTTTGTTACTAGATTTGAAATTCACTTTGTCGAGCATAAAGGCAAAAATACCCAAGTAACGACGTGAGCCACCCTAAAATCCTTTTTGGGATAAAATTCACTTCATAGCCTAGGTTCTAGAACTTTATTCTCATAAAAGCTCTTTTTATAATTAAATTTTTTGTTGGATACCACTATGGAGTTAAAGGAAATAATCATCAAAAATCTTTCCTAGACAAACCAATAATTTTTTTGTGAATTCATTTGATAAATTATTTCACAATTTTGTCACAATTCTTAACTAACTATTTATTTGAGAATCTTAGGAGAGGGTGCCGTTTA
Organism: Chymomyza amoena; assembly: GCA_037043745.1. Classification (NCBI taxonomy): domain Eukaryota; kingdom Metazoa; phylum Arthropoda; class Insecta; order Diptera; family Drosophilidae; genus Chymomyza; species Chymomyza amoena. Next base: position 10,901 of record JBAMAX010001484.1, on the reverse strand, counting down.
GAGTTGTATAAAAATATTTATATAACTTTTAATTTTGCTAAAAAAGACAGACCAACAGTTGGAAACACCAGAATACTTTTTTATTTTTAAAATGCACACAGCTTGTATAATTAAATTAAATTTAAATTTTGTAAGAATTACAGCAATAATAATATAATTTTCTTTTTTCTTTCATTGCAGGTGAGTAATCTTAAACTTTCCAAGACAACAATCACTAAAGAACGATCACGGGAATAATAAAGGTATCTTCTATCAAAATTATAAAAACATAAGTTCTAGATATTGGACGAACCAATATGATAGATATATATCGTGATAAAGGCGTTTCGCATGTTTTTGCTACGCTTAAAGTTGATGGGCTTAAATCTTCAAAGAAATCTTATTTAATTTGTAATTTGAAATTTTTTTTTTTTTTGAATAACAAAATAATTTGCCCAAAATTTAAGAAAAATGTTCCTGATACTTTCTCGTAATTTTTTAAATCTAGACAGAGAAGTTTTTCAAACATTTGAAAACAATTTCATATTATATATAATATTTACAAGTGCACTAAAAACTTTTGAATTTTATGCCTAGCTTAAAAAAAATAAGGGATGATGCCCCCTGCAGACTTGAAGTTATAAAAAAAATTACTTAAGTAGTTTATAAAATTGTGTAAGGATGTTTAAAAGAAATGTTCAAAATATCAAGAAATAATTGCCCTGTAAAAATAAATAAATATCCTAAAAAATTTCCTTTTAATTTCAATTAAAATATTTCATTGGATCTTGAAAAGTTTTTTAAAGAGCGAAGTATCTACTATATAACAAAATTTTTATATCCAAATCTTTTGTCAAATTTATAACTAAATTTTTTGAATTAAGATTTGTTTTAATTTTTAGACGGAATATTTTGTGGCTGTAATATTTTGAATTTAAAAGGAAATTTTTTTAGAATATTTATTTATTTTTACAGGGCAAATATTTTTTGAGATTTTAAAGATTTTTTTAACATCCTTACACATTTTCATAAACTGCTTTTGACTTTATGTAAACTTCAATACGTAGAATTTTCCAAAATGTTTTATATTTTTTTTTTTTTTTTGACAAATAAAAAGAATAAACACACACACATTTTTTTATTTTTTCTAAACCTAAATAAACTGAGGGACAATGCTTCCTGCACGCATGAATATAATACCGATGTTCATTTTTAACATATTAAAAACAAATTTAAAAATTATATATTGCTGTTAAAAAAAAAATCCCCAAAATCTCTCAAAATATTTTGCTTTAAATGTAATAAAAAGGTGCGTACATTTATGCTGATTTTTAAACCTTTATAAACTAAGTGACGATGCTCCCTGTACACATAGAATAATACCGATAAATACTTTGTAGCTTGATTAATGTTGAATTTAGTTGGGATTTTTTGAAAGTATTTAACATCAACTGGCAGTTCTATCTTTCTGGTAAAAAATCTTAATATATTATTTAAATTTTTATAATAAAGAAATTAATTCTAAATTATAAAGGGTTTGTTCTCAGAGTAACAAATGCTTTCGATATTAATTGGGCTTTATTTTTATTTTCTACACTACAAAAATTAAAGTCAAAAAAATGAGAAATATTAAAATTATACCACTCTATTTCTGTTGAAATTAGTTTCTGCGTATTAATTACTGAAAATTATTTTCCAATGTTTTAAAAATGAAATCCTATATTACATTTTATTTATTATCAAAAGTAAATAAGTTTATTAATTTCCTAAGATTTTAGTAAACATGTGAAATGGTAACAACTTTATTCTAAGCTTTTGGGCATTTTAAAACATTTGTAATTGAGGTATAAGCTTATGAGAAGACAATTTGCCTCTGCGCAATAATGTTCCAATTTTTCCAACAGGGCAATAGGTAAGAGTAGCGGTGCAGACGCAACGTTCTCACCAATACTAGTTAAAGTGAAGCGGCTTTAAGCTTGGTGGCGTATTAATTTATTTGTATTAGTGAGTAGGTCGATCGTGAAAGAGCGTTGGTGTACTCACTAATACTAGTCAAAGTATAGCGGCTTTAAGCTTGATGCCGTAATAATTGGTTTGTATTAGTGCGAGTAGCGGTGCAAGCGAGCCTATTCTCATCAATACTAGTCAAAGTATAGCGGACTTAAGCTTGTTTTTTGATAAACTAAAGGTTGTCACACCCTGCACGCTTATAAAATTATTAACAAATTGTATAAAATTGCGTTAAAATTAATTTAAAGTCTAGGAAAGTTTGCTTTTTGAAAAAAAAAAAAAAAAGTTTGTTAAAGCAAGACGTCTTAAAATTAAACAAAACTAATAAATCAAAATTTTGTGTGAAATTAATTATGATTTATTTTTATTTGCTTTACATAAATTTAAAAAATTTACAAATCAAACTTTGGCAATTAATAAATAAATTTTACAAATCAAACTTTTGCAATGAAAAACTTGATGAATTAAATAATGTTTGATTTTGATTGTATTGTAATAAAATAAAATTTCCATTGAAATGGATTTATGATAATTTATGCAAATGCTTGTTTTAACACAAAGAAGATTTATTATGCAAATGCATTTCTTTTTAAGTAAATTAAAAAATAAAATTAATGCAACATGCAATACTTCCCGCTGGCTTTATTTACATAGCTTAATGTTATAAGTACATATAAAAATTTCATATATCAACACCAACAAATTTTTGCAAATGGAAATGCACTTAAAGAGTTATTTTTGTCACTATTAAAAAACTCGAAATCCTTTTAAAATGTTGTATTTGAAACTTAAATAAGTCTTGAGATAATTGGTAGAATGTATGTATACAAAACTTATAAAATTCCTCCCAGCTTCCAACTCAATAATTTCTTTTACATTTTTTTCAATATTCTCCCAACTTTACTTTCAAAATTAAAATAAGCCAAATACTCTCTTTTTTTGTGTTTCTTAACAAACGATGTGCTCTATAAGATTGCCAAGGATTCGCCTTGGCTGTAAGGAACTTGTCAAACAGGCTATAAGGCGGTGCCATTAATTTCACTTTAGCAACAAATGCAAATGAAACTTGAGTTCCAAATGAATCCAAAGTTGGTTTTGGGTGAGCCGGAAGCAGGGCGTAGGGGGCGGTTTATGGCAAAGGGGTTGGAGCCTGGGGAGCCTGGCTGAGGTAACAGCAGTAGGCGGCAACAAAAGTCAATGAAGTGTTAAATATCCTGCGGCGTAGACGGCGAAAATGTGACGTTGATGTTGCTCGACATTATTTCGCCTTTCATTTTTAGAGAAATATAAAATACAAATACACACATGGAAATACATAGACCAATATGACAGCTTACAAATGGGTGGTTTCTTGGGAAATCGAAGAAATTTATTCTTCATATCAATTTTGACTGGAATAGCAACACTGAATTTAGTTTATTTTAGAGCTATGAATAGAAATAAATATTTTAAATTATAAATTGTTTTTTTTTTCATATTTTATTTACAAACACAATTTATTTATATATTTTTATTGTTATTATTTTAAAAAATTTGCTTATTGTGTAAAAACAGACAGATAGTAAATAAAATATGCAAAAAATTTATATATTTTCTTTTCGTCAGTTGTTAGACAATAAGTAAATTCATTATTTGTTGTTTATTATTGAATAATAATAATAAAAAATTAAATAAACATGTTTTTAAATAAAAATTCCAAATAAATGTATTTCTATGAAATAAAATGTTATTTATAAGTTAATTGTTAAATTAAAAAATTTTTAGAAATTCAAGTTTTACCGCCATAATAATTTAATACTTGAAAAAAAAAATCGATTCGACATTATAAGATAATTCCATAAACTAATTCTCATTATAAAACTTAAAAATAATTAAAAAAAAAAGAATATTTAAATATTTATGATATCAATCTGAATATTACATTTTTAATGAAAACATTTTAGATAAATATATACAAAATTCGCATGTTTTAATTTTTGATGAATTGAATAAATTTTTAATTAAATTTTAAACATATAAATTGTATTTAATTATATTTAAATATTAAATATAAAACAAATTTGACTTTTAGAAAAATTGGTGATACATAAAAAAAAAGGAAATAAATATAAGTTCATAAAATATCTGAAACTCGAGTGAATTAATTATTAAATTTAAATAAAATTAAATATTAAGACAGAATTTTCAAGAAAAATTTCTTAAAAATTAATTTATTTCCAATTAAAAAAACTAATTTGCTATTGAATATTATAAAAAAAATTAAAATTTTTGCTCTGATCCATTTAGCTTTCTAGCAAATAATAATAAAATTAAAAAAAAAATATATTTATTTGAAAAATTTTAATTAAAAATTTTTCTAAAAGGAAAATATTTTGTTTTTAAATATTAAAACACGTAAAAAATTGTGACAAAATCTTATAGATTTAAAAATTTAAATTTTTTTAATTTTGACAGATTTGACCATTCATAATAAAATTTTATAAATATAATTCACTACAAAATAATAATAAAATTTAAAAAAAATATTTATTAAAAAAAAGTTCTACTTTAAAATTAAAAAAAAATATATAAATCTTTATATATATAATTCTTCTGTGAGTGTGTATGTCATTGAACTTCTCTTAAACGACTGGACCGATTTTGATGAAATTTTTTGTCTGTGTTCAAGGGGATCTGAGAATGGTTTAGATTCACAGTACATGTCCGCTAATTGCGTACGAAACTACTATAAAGGTTAATTTGGAGCTTCCAATTACGACATCTTTTAATATATAGTATAATATAATTTTTTTTTTTTTTGAAAGTATTGTAACAAAATCGTAATGAACGACTTCGAAATATTAAATATACTTATATTATTACTATTTTGAATCTAAAGAATATGTTAAAAATCATATTCGGAAAATCCATTACAATAAACTAAAAGTGCTTTAAGCTTGGTTCGCCATTTTGAATTTTTACCGAGAAGAAATCTGCCAAATCTCCATCAAACATATTTGAGATGCAAAGATGGCGAGTGGTTGAAAATTTCATGATGCAATATAATCCACTCATCGATCAATCGTACGATGTTTTCCAATCGAAAAGATTCCAGATCTAGACGAGCGAGCGAAGCGAGCGTGCCTGAGCGTAGCGGAGCCGGCTAGTATAATATATAAATATACGAATTTTAACCATTTTTCTTAAAAGAAAACGTTTTCGAATCTTTATAACACTTCCTAAATTTTTAACACGTATTTTATGGATTTAAATAATAAAGATTACTTAATAATAATTACCAATAATATTATTGCATATAATTATTCTGCTAAATAATAAAATTCACAAAAACTATTTATTTAAATAAAAGTTTAGGTAAAAATTTAAATATTTTCATAATTTACAAAAAATACTAATTTGATATTTCTGTAAAAAGAAAATGTTTAACTTTAAAATTTTAAAAGACGTCACAATTTTTAACAATATTTTATAGATTAACTATGTTAATAATTGGACTTTCACAAGTTTGATCATTCATATTAGAATTTTATAAATATAATGCTGTACAACATAATAGAAATTAAAAAAATATATTATTCTGCAAAAAAGAAAAGATGTACTCTTCTAATGTTTTGGCAATATTTTATAGATCTAAAAAGGTGAAACTTTTTAGCAAGATTTCCATAAATTTAAAAAAGAATTGTAGTCTAAAATTTGCAGATTTGATCATCAATATTAGGAAGCTCATTATAATTTTCAGCGCAAAAGAATAGAATATTTAAAGAAAGTATTAATTTGAAAATAAAAGTTTTACTTCCAAATTATGAATTCTTACAATATTAAATAAAAATAACAAACTTGAAATTTATTCTAAAAAGAAAATCATGTTGCTTTACAAATTTACAAGCACGTCTAAAAGTGTGACTAAGATTTTGTCAGATATAAAAATGCTTAATTTATTGCATTTTCAAAGATTTGCATCATTTATATAAAAATTTGAATAAACATAATTTTCTACAAAACAATAAGAAAATTAAAAAAAAATGTATTAACGTGAAGAAAAAGTTTGCTTGCAAGTAAAATCTGGTTCTTTCACAAAAAGCTAAAAACAGAAGAATTTTTAAGCAAAAACTTTTTTTGGACCAATCGTTCCTATGGGAGCTATACGATATAGTCAACCGATTTCAATAAAATTTGACACAGTGCTTAAATACCTTAAAAAGATCTGAATGCCGAATGTAGTTCAAATCTCTTACAAACAAACAAAACACATCGAATTTTGTATAAAAACGTGTTTTTGGACCAGATTGGTCCTATGGGAGTTATATCTAGTCAACCGATTTGGATTCATTTTAGTACAGTGCTTAGGACCTATAAAAAACTCACGAATATTAAATTTGGTCCGAATATCTTAACAAATAAACGAAACACAACAAATTTTGTTAAAAAATCGATTTTTTGGAAGACCATATATGATATGGTCAACCGATTTTGTTCAAATTTGGCACAATGCTTAAGTGGTCTAAAAAATTTCCAAACGCCAAATCTGGTTACGATATCTTTATTAAAACGAAATATAGCGAATTTTTCTTTAAAAAAGTTATTTTGGCCGATCGGTCCTATGGGAGCTATATGATATAGTCAACCGATTTTGATGAAATTTGGTACAGTGATTGGGAACAATAAAAAACTTTCGAATACCAAATTTGGTTACGATATCTTCATAAACAAACGAATTATTCATCTAAAACTTTTTTTTTGTTGAGGTCGTCTCAAACACCCCTATGGGAGCTATATAATTTAACCCCGATATCAAAAAAATAAAAATTTTTTTGAAAAAAATTTCTGTCAAATTTTTAAATAGTTACGAACTTTACAAAGTTTTTAAATATAAATATTTAAAAATGTTTTTAAAAGAAAATGATTTGCTTCAAAATTTTAAAACACGTCAACATTTATTACAAAATTTTATAGATATGAAAATGGTAATTTTTTTCATTTACGCAGATTTGACAAAATTTTAAGATATATAATCACTGTTACAAAAAGAATTATTTAAAGACCATAAATTAACTCATATAAAAGAATATCCAGCATTTAAAAAATTGTTAATAACATAGAATTTAAAAAGAATAATTGCGAAAAATTTCATTAAATTTAAAAATTCCTTATTTTTTCTTCAAAATTAAAAAAAATAAGTGAGTGTATAAATTAATTCGTTATAAATTAAATTAAAAGCTCAATTTGTTTCCAAAGTCCTTTTAAATTTATTTCAAATACATTTTTTTGACAACTTCCTTGCAGCAAATATATTTCTATTAAATTTTCCAAAAACTGAATTTAATATTTAAAAATAAAATTTTTTATAATCAATAATAAATCATATTGTTTGAAGTAGTTCACTATAAATTAAAGTCATAATTTTTAGAAGCTGCTTTTTTTTGCAGTCTTTTTTATTTTTTCTCAAATAAATTTTTATGACATTCGCAGCAAAAATATTTCTGTTAAAATTTAAAAACATTGAATTTTAAGCAATATTTCAACACAATAAATATTAAAATCAATAATAAATCATAATGTATAAAGCAGATCAATATAAATTAAAAATCGAGAATTTTTTAAAGCTTATATTTTGTGCCAAAGTCCATTTAGATTTTGCTCAAATATATATATATTTTTAAAAACTTCACTCAGAGCTAAAATATTTATTTTAAAATTTAAAAATAATAAATTGTAAGCAATTTTAAAACATAATAAATAAATCATAAATTAATCATAATGTACAAAGTAAATAGTTCAGTTTAAATTGGAAAAATAAATTTTTAAAGTTACTTTTTTAGGCAAACTTCCATTAATTTATCTGAATACTTCACTCGCAGCAAAAATATTTCCATGAAAATATCAAAACACAGATTTTTATATTTAAAAATAATAAATTTTAGAATCATTAATTAATCATCTTTGATTTTAGTCAGATTTGCTCAGACTAGATGAACAGCAACAACAATTTATCAGCCAAAATCCGAAACACGTGTAAGCTGCTAATAAACAGCATTTTATATAAATTTCTAAAATGATTGATTATGCCGAATTTAACAAAATTTAAGAGTATTAGATTTTTTAGCCAAAAAACCTTCGTTTTCTCAAAAAACCGCCCCAAGACAATTCGCACATGTCTTTGTTTCATCAGCTTTTATTTGCATTTTGTGCGCTTTCATAATACGCACACATAAACTAAGGCGCACCAATACTCACACAAACACACTCACACATCTAAACACACATGTCACACAGACATATATATCACACACACGCACACAGCACACACTGACACACAGGCGGCCTCCCCCAGGGGTCTATCGTTGCACCTAACCTAACTACACAGTACTCACTAGACAGAAATAAGTTGTCCGAGTTTATTGAAGTTCTTAACATTTCATGCAAAAAAAAAAAAGTATATATAAATAAATGTTTGAATCCATATCTCCAATAAAGAACCGAAACCGTAACATTCTTCTGAAAAATCGGCATGAAAGAATTCAAGGCGTTTCTATAACATAAAGTGATCAATTTTTCCTAATATGAAAAATAGTTTGTGGGGGTTAAACTTTCACAATTTTGTTTCAACCCTCTAAACATTTTCGGTTTCACATTACGGCTATCATATGTAGAATATTTAAAGCGAAGCTCTTGGATTGAGCCAAGGCCAAGAACTGAAAGTCAAGAGCTCAGATGTCATTGGACAATGAATTGATTTTCTATCTACCACATTTCTTACATTTGATATCTTATGAAAAATATTTATATCCAAATTTGAAGAAATTTCTTCTTTAGAAGTTTTCTTTAAAAGAGTTGGTCAGCTCATTTCTGAACTAGATGTGTTTATATAAAATTTCAGCCTAGAATCTGCATACCTTATAGAAATAATTATATGTGCATATATTTTAGCACGAAGAGCAGGGTAGGATTAAAGGGTTCCTTTTATCTCGGTTAAAAGTGGTTACTGTTATTTTAATTAGACAGCTACGATATCCAAAGTATCTACCTACCGAAACAGGATATTTCAGCCTAGTAAGACTTTAAACCACGAAGCAGAAGCTCCAAAATCATACTTTAGGGTAAAAAATATTGCATTTATGGATTGGCCGATGACAAACTCTGGCCAAAATTTGATTAAAAAAATATCTTAGAGATGTCATTACCAACATTTTTGTTATCATCATGAATTATGTATATTAAGAAGACGAAAAAGTAGTGGATTGAGACCAAAATTAACTTTTCCACCCTATAAAATTCTGGCTGACTTAATGCAGCCTAAAACTTGTTCATAAAGTTAATGGAAATTCAATATCTAAATTACATTACTTTAAGTTCTGGAAATAAGCCATATCTAGCCGTTTTTTAAGCAAAATAGAGTGCTGCACATATAATTATTTTATAAGGAGAAAAACGGATTTTTTTTTAGTATTAAAGAATGTCTCTCTATTATATAAAAAAGTTTTTCGTCGTTGACTTTTATATATCGTATGATATGGGAGCAGAGCCCCTTAGTTAATTAAAAACATAATTTGTTTTTTTTTTGTAAGTCTTAAATTAAGCACTAAAACAAAAAAGAATAACAATAAATTAAGCCATCTTTTAAAAAATAAATGTAACTTAAGCAATGCAGATATAATTATTTCTATAAGGTAGTACATGCAGTATTGTGCTCGAGAGAGTGCCGGATCGCGGTTCCTCGAAGAACGTCTTTACCCTTTATTTAAGAGCTTTTAAAAAGTATTCTACATGAACTTCGAAAATTATTTAAAAACTAAAATAGGCAAATTACATTTCTTTTAAATCATTTTTTATAACTCAAAAAATTTCAATTTTATTTGGAGATTTAGGGATTTATCAACCAGAAAAATTCATATAAGCCCTAATAGCCATAATAAAACATTTTCTGAAAGGACTATAAAAATGAAAGATCCAAAACTGTCAGTTATAAATCGCAGTAAATACATTTGTCTTGGCTCTACCAACTAACCCCCCTATGACTATTACTCTAAAGACCATCTTGCGACACTAACTTTTTAGCCTACCCTCGTAAGCAATTTTTGTTGTTGCCGTTTGCGGCTGGATTAGTGGCGGCAGCCAAAGCTATAGCTAAAATGGTCTAAATGCTTTGCCACGTAACGTCATTTGCAATGGCAACAGCTGCTGGTGATGCTGCTGCCGACGCTGCTGCAGATTCTGCTGGCTGCTGCAATCGTTGTGGTCGTCATCATCATCGTCATTGTCGGAGCACTAAAAATAGAGCAGATTGCCCACATAATGTTGTGCAGTGAAACTCCAACTACTCTGCTATGATGGCCAGATAGAGAGTGAGCAAGGGGGCATAGTTGGGTGCGGTGCAGGTAGCGGCGTCGGCAACATGGCTGACTATAACAATTTCCCTTGTTTTATGTGTATGAATGTGTGTGTGTGGGAGAAGGGGGTTGAGCCGGGCCCAGCAGCTGGCCGAGGGTTTGTCTGACAGCTTACATGCTAAAGTATGCCATGAATGACTGAGCAGATTGTTGTGCACATACAACACACACACAACGCATACTGCGTGCAGTTAACTAAAACAGCGCTGCTGCCGTCGCTGTCGACGTCGCTGGTTTTTAGTTTGTCGTTTTGTTTGGACGCATGGAAATATTTAAATCATAATGCAAACAGCGAGCGACACATGTGCCTTGGTTTTTGTTATTGCAACACGTTTAATTTGTTGGCCTTACGGGGTAACCCAGCCAACAAAAATGACAAGCATGATTATGATTAACGGGAAAGACAAGTTAACTTTATGAAGAGTCACAGGGAGGCATGTTGGGTTCTGCAAACTAGATTTGTATCATGTTCTAGATCGGCATCAATTGGATGAGTTGATATGGACAAGTACGACTGTCTGTCGG